>CAUYSK010058402.1:0-82153 GCA_963575035.1 Avahi laniger
GGTTTTTCTACTTCAAACTTGTGGGTTATGAATGTCTAATTAAATATTTCAATGTCATCATTTTTAAAGCAAATAAGATTCTCACTCTTTAGATCAATATACCATTCAGCCAGCCATCCTAGAGCAAGTAAGCGTCACTTAAATTCTTAAGTGGCTTAAATTCTACCCGGTCATGCAAACTAATTCTAGGTGGAACACAGACCACAAGTATTTAAATAAATCTCTGTGCATAAAAAAAGACAATCTGGGGAAATGCCTGGCTCTTTTGCATGGACGTGGAGCCTGAAAACTCATATCTAGGATAGAACCACCTATCCCAGAGGGTGGAGCTGCCACAAATGCCTTAAATCCCAAAGTAAAGTGTGGTCTTTCTCCTTTCTTCTCAAGGCAACACATCACACGTGCCTCCCTCGCCCCCACATACACATACAGACACACGGACATATACACAGATATACATACACAACACACACAGACACATACACACAACAGACACATAGACATACAAACACACATACACGATACACAACACACAAAGACATACACACACACAACAGACACACAGACACAGAGACACAATAGACACACATATACAGACACGCACATAAACACACACAACAGATACACACATTCGTAGACATACACCACAGATATGCACACAGACACAAACAGAGACACACATAGACACAAACACGCATAGACACACATACAGACACACATACACAACAGACACATACACATAGACATGGACACACACACCCCCCACCACTACACCAAACTGCCTCTTTGAACTACTTTGAGATTCAGGGGGCACAATAGCCGTCTTCCATTTATTAGCTGTGCAACCTTTTATGATTTAAAAACTTTTCCATGCCAAGTTTCCTCACCTGTATAACAAAGATAACCATATCTGCAACGTTCAGCGTTGTGAAGATTAAATGAAATACTATCTGAGAGGAGCCTAGCTCAGTGCCTGATATATAGTAAGAAATCAACACATTCCTACTAATACATTACATGGAATGTAATGGAATTACATTCTAGTGGAATTCCTACTAATACATTACATAACATGCACAATAATGATACTATAATATAATCAATTATAATTTGTTGCCATTCTAACATTACTATTTGGGGTCCTATAGTAAATGATGATTCCTGCATGGCAGTGAAGGCTGTGACTGAAGTTTGAAGAGGTGGGACCACGTCTTGCACGGCTGTGAGCCACTTAAGGACTCAGAGTTTATCCCACAGGTGAGGGCAGGGCAAAGCCACTGAAGGCTTCTAAACAGAAGGACGATAAATTCACATTTCTAGATGGTTCCTCTGGCTATGGAAAAGAGGACGGATGTGGAGGCAGGCAAAGCAGGTGGGTGGAGGCCAGTTAGGGAACACACAGAGGCCAGGGACAGTGCCCAGGACAGGTGGTAGTGAGGGCTCTGAGAAGCAGAGAAGGAGAAGCCATCGGATTGGAGCTGACTGTAACATTCTTGGTACCAGGAGGAGTCTTCTCTGATTTGGACAATCGAGTGGCTGGGAGACTGCAGGAGGCAGACAGGCTGAGAGCCCACTCCCCTGACTCATCTCGCCTGCACCTGCCCCAGGGTCCGCTTCCAGGGACCAGGCTGCAGAGTGTGACTGAAACACCGCTCACTGCTGCCTCAGGCTCATGGCCGGGGGCCACTATCTGAAAACTCGGCCACAGAGGGGGACACAGGCCACCGAAGGGCTGCTGGAGAGTCCCAGGAGCCAACCCACCCATCAGAGACCCAGAGGCTTAGGGAGGTCACTCTGTCAGCCAGAGGTCAAGATTGGATCAGAGCCCCGGATCAACTCCAGCTCCAGCGGCACCCAGCAATTCACCTCCCTCCCAGGGGCCAGCTCCCGCCCAGGGGCCAGTTCCTACTCAGTGAGCTAGCTCCCACCCAGGGACTAGCGTCCACCCAACAGGCTAGCTCCCACCCAACAGGCTAGCTCCCGCCCAGGGGCTAGCGTCCACCCAACAGGCTAGCTCCCACCCAACAGGCTAGCTCCCGCCCAGGGGCTAGCATCCACCCAACAGGCTAGCGCCCACCCAACAGGCCAGCTCCCACCCAGGGGCTAGCTCCCACCCAACAGGCTAGCTCCCACCCAGGGGCTAGCTCCCACCCAACAGGCTAGCTCACCCCAGGGGCTAGCTCACCCCAGGGGCTAGCGCCCACCCAGGGGCTAGCGCCCACCCAACAGGCTAGCTCCCCCCCAGGGGCTAGCTCCCACCCAGGGGCTAGCGCCCACCCAACAGGCTAGCTCCCCCCAGGGGCTAGCTCCCCCCCAGGGGCTAGCTCCCACCCAACAGGCTAGCTCCCACCCAGGGGCTAGCTCCCACCCAACAGGCCAGCTCCCCCCCAGGGGCTAGCTCCCCCCCCCAGGGGCTAGCTCCCACCCAGGGGCTAGCTCCCACCCAACAGGCCAGCTCCCACCCAGGGGCCAGCTATGACCCAGCCCAGGTAGCGGCTCTGACTATGGGCTTCCCGTCACCCAGCAGCAGACAGGAGGTTCTGACCCTGCAAGCTCAGACTCCCAGAGACTCCTGAGATCTCACATGCTGATGGCACAGACCTGGCTTGTCAGAGTGGGTGGGGTCCACAGAGCAGCAGTGTCAGCATCTCCTGGGAGCTTGCTAGAAATGCAGACTCCCAGGCCCCACCCCAGCCCCCGGAATCAGAATCTATGTTTCACCCAGACGCCCAGGGGACCTGTGACTTGCTCAGATCTGAGAGGCCATGACTTAGAGAACATTTACTCTAAACTGAAACTAGCCAGCCATGGTGGCTCGGGCCTCTGATCCTAGCACTTTTGGAGGCTGAGGCTGGAGGATGGCTTGAGGCCAGGAGTTTGAGACCAACCTGGGCAACATAGTGAGACCCCATCTCTAAAACTAAAAGTAAAAAATTAGCCGGGCGTGGTGGTGAGCAACTGTAGTCCTAGCTACTCAGGAGGCTGAGGCAGAAGGATCCCTTGAGCCCAAGAGTTCAAGGTTACAGTGAGCTGTGATGATGCCACTGTACTCCAGCCTGAGCAACAGAGCAAGACCCTGTCTCTAAGGAAAAGAGAAAAAGAGAACTTAAATGTGGACAGATTATTTTCAGAGGTCCTATATTAATTCCAGATCATAGCTATGTAAACATCTATAGGCGTGTACACATGCATATGTGCCTGCGTGTGTGTGTGTGTGTGTGTGTGTGTGTGTGTGTGTGAGACATGTTCATTCAAGATGTTTGCATTTGTTTACATGTTGCATCCGCCTCTAGCCAGTGGACTGGTGCTGAAATGACACACGGGTCCTTGCTCTCCACCCCTGTGGTTCTGTTTTGTTCAACGTTCCTTATATAGACTTTCATGTCGAGCTGACGAAAGCCAGGGCTTCGTAATTATACACACCTCCTCCTACACTCATAATCCTGCCACCCGAGGAACAGCAAACTGTAATAAAACAGCCAGAATGAGACAAAGATGACATTACTTTAAACAAGAAATGGACACTCTGGCAGCCCTGTCCTGCCCCTATGCTGGGAAAGCCGAGGCCCAGAGGGGAGGGAACGGCTGGGGATGTGTCACCCGCCCTCCCACCAGGGCAATGCTCTGCTCTGTCCCCACTTGAAGCTTTCACCACCCCACACCCAGCCACTCCTTCTTTCCAGAAGGACCAGTCCAAATCCCACATTCTTTACAAAACTTTCCCATTTCATCAAATACCTATGTTTTTAAACCACAACGCAAAGTATGAGCTAACAAATTTAACTAGATTAAATTATTAACTACGTTATTTATACATCAAGTCTCTCAAATAGAAACATCACTTCCCATTTTAAACTGAGATCAGATCACCTTGTTAAGTATAAAATCGTATGACATTTAATCCTCAGGTAATTCGAAACAGTTTAACTGCAGCTTTTGCAGGAAAAACCCTTGTCTCTGGTCCTCCCATATTTCAGGATCCTGCTTTCTTCAGAATAAGTGACAATCAAAAGAAAGAGGTTTAAAAGAAGAGAACCATTGCAAAGATACTTTAAAAACAGTGCTTGCCAGAACCTAAAGGTAAGCCATGTGGTACCATCTGGCGAAGAGGGCTACGTGGCAACAGGTGGTGAATGGGGCCAGGAGTTGCTGCAGCTGGAAAAACCCAGAGGGGCTCATGCCCGAGAAAGCCAAGCTTGGGTACAAGAGAGGGGAGATCAGCCAGAGATGTTGTCCTGTCATCACACAGAGGAAGAATGTGGCCAGCTGTTGAGAGGGTCAACGCTGTCCCTCCCACGTCCTCCTCTGTGCTTTCATGCAAGGCCATGCAAGTGACCAGCCTTGGCTGGGACAGGGACACCCACGCACAGTGGGAATGTGTGTGCTAAGAGCGCCTGACCGGTGTCCTCAAGATGGGTATGTACCATCTTAATGCACCTTGAGAACCCAGCATCAGCCAACGGACAGGTGTGGGAAGCTTAAAGGGTTTAACTTAAAAAAAAATAGTTCAACTGGACATTTCCTGAGTCCTGAAGGGTTCAGTCGTGAGATGGTCATGGCAGCCTCTTTTAAAGCATTTGCCATGTCGTATTAATTACTGTAAGGCTAATTGCTGCAACAGATAAACTCTAAACCTCTGTGGCTCGCACAATAGCAGACTCTTCTCATAAAGTCCAGTGCATATGGTAATTCACTCCCCAGATCTTTTCCAAGTGGACCGACATTGTGGGGCTGATTGTGTATCATGGAAAGGGGAGTGTGCAGAGTCTAAGTGGACACTGACCCCACAGGTGTGGAGTGTCGCCCTGACCTTGTCGGAGTGGGCCATGGGGGAGCTGGGCAGCGAACAGGGCCCGACCCGATCGGCTCCACAGATCTGCCCAACAGCTGTTTTTCCAGTCCCTAAATGTATACCTGGAATGGCCACGTTCAGCAGAATCGGGAGGGACCCTTGTGGGTCCCTGGCATGTTGGGGGAGAGTCCTCAGGGCACAGAGGGTCAGATAGAGGCCCCTTTCCCAAATACCTTAGCAGATCAAAGGCGATAGTGTGTTCCAGAAGAGTCTAAGGGGCCAGAGTTCCAATGAAACCCACCAGTGGCCCCCATAGGAAACCCCAAGGCAGCCTGGCTCGGGAGAGTAGGTGACTACAAACTCAGCAGCTAGCAGCCCAAGCGCAGCCCTGTGCCCAGTGTGGTGTCTGTGCCAGAAAAGTGTCCTGTGGTGTCAGGTACATGGGAAACAGCACTGATCTGGAAGGTGCATTTGTTTCCATGCCTAACAAGCAGAAACAGGTCACATTCACGTGGGATGGACACAGATGCCTTTATGTTCTTCCCACAGAGGTTCACTGGCTCTCTACCCTGCATCGAGAGACAGTCCTAACTTACTGTCCAGGTTCTCCACAGAGCAGCACATGGGTCCGCCGCGTTGATGGCATCAAGGCCATCAGACCACAAGAGCCAGAACTGAGGAGCACCCTGAAGGCCACAGCAGGACGCCAGCTATCCGAGGGTGGGAGATGAACCCTAGGGAAGCCGGGGCCCACCACACTGCAACAGCTATGGTTGAGACACTGCCTCATGGTAAAGGAAAAATCATCTACCGACCTAGAAGGAGGCACCTCTCTTTGGGCCGTGGGGCCAGCATATTGTGGCCTTGGGAATGTAGATCCAACATTTCCCCAGCAGCAAGGAAAGCTCCCAGCTCCAGGTAGGGCCCAGAGAAGGACAGGCCATGCGGCGGGCCAGGCGTGGTGCCAGCAGTCCTCTCCTTGGGCCCCGTGGCCTGGAAGGCCCCGTAGAGCTAGAGGAATGCATGGAGCAGAGATGTCACGTGAAGTTTGCAGGCAGCCAGCGGGAGAATCTCAACCTAGACTGCAGGGTTCTGCAGCAAGGCCCTGCCAGCCACAGCAAGAAAGAATTGTGTACCATGTGGCTGCTGTAAGCCTCACTGGAGACTGAGCACTGGTCGGTGGACATGGAGAGACCATGTCACCAGAATTGCTCGTCACGGGCTGAGTATGGCCAGGTGTATGAGGTCCCCAGACGCCCCAGCAGTCACCCGCACATGGACACACCAGACGGGCCTCTAAGCTGCTGGACAGGTAGCCCTGCCCCAGGACGTCCCCAACTAGGCATTGTGTCTCCCTTAGTCCACCCCATGGGGAGGGTCCTTAGGACCAGCTGGTGCAGAAAGACAAATGGGCGACCTCACTCCGGGAGACCCTGCTCTGCAGCCCTTCATGGGGCTGGTGGGGCCTCTGTCCCACCTGGTTGTCATTCAAACCCCTCCCTCTGCCTGATTCTACACCCTCCCCCTCAGATGGGAACCCCCTTGGAAATTTCCTACATACATATCTGTGTCTCAGAACTGTCTCCTTGGAACCCAACCCTGGCAACCCTTTTAAAGAAAAGGATCTCAAATATCATCTTTAGAAAAAAAGAGTTCGTTCATTCAGAATTAGTCAGTTTGCCTGGTACACAAAGCCACTTTGGGCATGTCAGGGGTCTTGTAAAGCCACATAATTCAAGGATGGTTGGACTTGACCCATATCCAGTTCAGGAGGAAGGTGTGTGGAAAAGACGAGGGCAGGGTGTAGTAGACAGCCCAGGTTCTACGTCCCACGTGGACCACTCAGAGCCCGCGCAGCCCTGGACATCCACGGAGACACTCTGAGTCTGCGAAATCATCTGTGCAATGAGATTACGCACGAGGAAGCCCCGGCTAAGGAGACGTTCAGCACAAACTAGTCTATCCCTTTCAAGGTGCTCACGTGGCGACTTCCTAAAAGTGGGAAGGAGGCCAGAGGATACATTAATATTTGATGTACTTCAGTTGCCATTTAGCTCAGAGCACCAGCTGTGAGACATCTAAGCCAGCTTAGTCTCAATTTTATTAGTACTTAACCACCCAAAAGGATCAAAGTCAACAGAAATTCTGTTTCATAAATTATCTTCAGAAGCCCTAAGTTGCTATGGGGAAAATATATAAAGCCTGTTCTTCATCAAGTGCATTAGGACAAGGCATTTTCCAGAAACTGTTCTCAGATAGAAGGTAGGATAATTTAATATGAAAACATGGGCAACTGTGCATCTCTCATTGCGATTCCGGGCAATGGCCTAATTCCCCGGGTTCCCTCCGACAGCCCCATTCTGCGGCTGAGAACGCCTCCTGTTGAACACGTTCTAGGAAAACAGAGTTCTGACTTTATTTTTCTCTCACCCCCAACATATGACAATCTTAACCAGCCAACAACAAAAGCAATTTCAAGGCCCCACAAAAGGCTTAGAAATCAATTATGCGTCATCTCTGATCACGCCGCAGCTGGAGGAGAAAGAGGAGGGCAGGAGCGGAGAGGCAGCGCCGCACCCAGTTGCAGGGAAAGTCAAATGGAATTAGGTTTCAGTCAGCAGCTAGATTATAGTATCACATTTCTGACAAGATTACAAAAAACAGATTAATCCTCTCGGCGCACCTTAATTGTGGGAAAGGTTTCCGTGCCCCAAATCCACAGGAGGAAGATGACGAGCATCTGTCAGAGGAAGACACAAAGACATGGGGAAACCAGCCGGGAGAAGCCAGGGCTGTGGGGCATGAGACTCACACCCCGAGCACACTCAGGAGAGGCACAGGTGGATTTTGAATGACAAGATCTCCAAATTCCTCAGTAACATTTTGTGAATGTAAAAACAGTCAATAATTTTAGCTTCTTACCATAATTCAACATTATGAAAAATGTGTAGAAAACCTAAACAGAAAACAATAACATGGAGGTTATTTTTAGGTATTTGGAAATGGAAGGTGATGGTCTTATGGGTAAATGTGGTTGGTGGAGATTTCTAAGCCCCTGAGGATGGACGCACTACCTGTAACGGTAAATGTGACTGCAAACAACTCGTGGTTACTGACAGCGTTGGCCGCGAGCCTCACTGAGAAGTACAGCACCTCTTCGTTCTAAAGATGTGTTTCCTGCTGTCACGCAAGGGCCAGGACAGGGAAGGCTGCTGTTATGGGCTGAATTGTGTCCCCCAAAATTCATGTGTTGAAGTCCTAAGCCCCTAAGAATATGAGTATGTTTGGAGATGGAGTCTTTACAGAGGTGATTAAGGTGAAATGAGGTCATTAGGGTGAGCCCTGGTCCAATCTGATGGGTGTCCTAGTAAGATTAGGGCACAGACACGCATCAGGGAAGACCACGTGTGGACGTGGGGAGAAGACGGCATCTGCAGGCCAAGGACAGAGGCCTCTGGGAAACCGACCTGCCGACGACATCTTGATCTCAGACCCCCAGCTTGCAGAGCTATGAGACAGTTAGGTTTCCTCCGTCGTGGTGCTTTGCGGCGGCAGCCCCAGAAGAATAACATGGCCAGGATGAGAAGGAAGGAGCGGCCTGGGAAGCCCCCTGAGGAAGCTCTTATCCAAATGGAAAAGCGGTTCAGGCAGGCAGGCAGGCTGGGCCCAACAAAACGGTTACATTCTCCAGCTGACTGTCACTCTGGGGTGAGACCCTGGCCCAGCTCCCATCCTGGAGGGCAGAGGACCTAAGACAGTAGGAGGACTCCCAGAGTCTGGGCTCAGATGGCACAGGGACGCCACCTCCCTTGCCTGGGGCAGCCAGGGCACCAGTTGGTCCCCAAACAGCAGATGCCACAGTGGTGCCTGGAAAGGCCCAGGGCACCTGTTGGGGGCTGCATAGAGCTGGCAGTCTTCCTGGCAAGCACGTGGGAAATACGTAGAAATGCCTGGGGGTCCGGGCTGCATGCAGCAGACAGGCCTGTGTGGGAGGCTGGGGCCGTGTGCCCAGCAGACCCACCTTTAGCCAGGACACGGTAGCGGGAGGTGTGGATGCAGCTCCAAACATACGTGTGGGCAGTGGGGACTCTCCTTTGTGTTGGGATGGGAGTGTCTGTCCCACGAGGGCCCTGGGAGCCCACATTTCTCACCATCTGAGAACAGCTAAGGGTAAGGCCAGCTGACACACAGGGCACGGGGCCTGGTGACACTTTTCAAGCAGAATCCAGTCTGGAGCCAGAGCCTCTCGAGGCCTTCCAAGGGCATGGACTACAGCAGCCACTGTCGGGCTGACATGCATTTCGCGGAGTTTCTGTCATTGGAATCCTAAAGTTCTGACGCGTGTATGGAGCCAAGAGACCTGCATTTTACTGGATGGTGACTTTGCTTACACTCAGGGCTGACCAGAGGGCGCTAAGCTGCCTCAGCGCTGCATTTACTTAGGAAGCGCACCCGTGATGGTGTATTCATCCTAGTCCCACAATGTACTGATCTGGGAAGCGTGTCAGACAAGCTCGCTTTCCACGAATTGGATCCCTATCTTCTTCTGTTGGAGGAAAATCCATGTCTAAGTTTAGATACCTGAATTTTAAAGATGTCTCTTCATACATCATGCTATTCTTTTCTTCTGACATTTTGACCAGCCATGCCAAGAGTTAAGTCATCACAGCAGCTCTGACAACTCGTTCTGTGAAAGCCACACTGGGGGCCCTTCCCTGGGGGTCCTGCATTGAGGGTCTCACATTAGAGGTCCTGCAATGGGGATCCCACACTGAGGATCCACACTGGGGTCCTGCATCAGGAGCACCACCAGCACCTTCGCCTCCCTGGTCACTTCCCTCCCCGCCAAGTGGCAGCAGCGACAAGGGCTAAGGATGTGGGCTCTGAACTCAGACGAATGTGGGTTCACACTCAGCCCTGAGGTGTATCAAGTGTTCATCTTTGTGAAAGTCACTTAACGTCCATGAGTCAGAGCTCTCGAAGGCATAAAGTCTTTAAACATGCATGGGAAGCCTTTAGCATAGCGCCTGGAAGCTCAACGCAGGCAGAGTTTTAAGCAAGAGCGGATGGCATCCCGAAATAGAAAAAGGATAGTTACATAAAAAAGACGAAAATTAGAAAAGCATGGATTTTTATTAATAATGAAGTATCAATATTGGTTCGTTAGTTATGTCAAATGTATCATACTAATGTCAGATCTTAGCAGCCTGGGAAACTGGGTGTGGGGAATTCGGGAACTCCCTGTCATATTGTCACAGCTATTCTGTAAATCTAGTGCTATTCTGAGATGTGAAATTTTAAAGTGTAACATGTTATTTCTGTGCCACCCTCTTTCCCTGGTCCATGAGTGGCCAGGCAGGACCTTGGTCCCGCTCAGCTCTGGGTCACCATCACCTATGAGAGTTCCAGACATACAGATGGCCCTATTGATTGAAGGGATAAGTCTTTATAACTAATTTCTCAACCAAAACCAAAGCCGGCCCTGCTGATTATCCCATGTCACTTCTAGTCTGGAGGCAGAGGGGCGCCCGATGTGCAGGGAGAGAACAGATTTGCCAGCCAGACCCTTTGGTAACTACCCGGCCTGTGACAAGTCCTTGCGTCTCAGTCAGTCTTGACTTTTCATAAGTTGCATTAGAAGATGCAAACCTTGAGTTTCTATCATAATTGCCAGTGGAGCTTACGGTCTAGTGCGGTTTTGCCCAAAGTGAATCTGAGATGCTCAGAGGCCTGGGGAGCTTGATAACGCGCAGGTGCCTAGGTGCTTGCCCGACCTCAGGAATCGGAAGCCCCAGGCAGGGGCTGGGCGTCATCATTTTGAAAAAGTTCTACAGCAGATTCTGAAAATCTGCAAACACCCACCCAACTAAGAAGGGCTGCTGTGTAGACTGCCACCCCAGCACATGGCCCTGCAGATGTCCCTGGCCAGAAGCACCCTTCCCTGACCCTGGTGTGCAGAAGCACCCTCAGGAGTTTGTGGAAATGCAGATTCCTGGGAACCACCCCCAGAGGTTCTGATTTGGCCAGGCTAGGGGGAGGTCTGCCATCTGCTTGATGAAGCGTTTCCTGGGTACTCAGCTGTAGGAGACCAGTAGGCTACACTCTGTAGGAGAATGGCCTTGCTGGAAATTCTGTGAGGGGAGAGGCATTCGCCAAGCCCAGCCCACCATAACTATCTGATGCATGCATGTACACATGCATACATGAAGCATGGATGAATGAATTTCTTGAGCAAGTAAGCTTTGTTTACTCTTCTAAAAGGATGAAGCTCCAAGCATTCTCCCCAACTCCCCTCAAAAAGTACATGAATTGTGACATTTGTGTCCAGAGGTCTGCTCCGGTAATTATTCAACATCTGTGCAGCTACAGATGTTTGCATTAGCCTCCACATTCCCTTTGACTAATGACCTTGCAGTGACACTTAGCTGTGTACATGGGAAGACGGGGGCCCCACAGGCGTGTTCAGGGCTTTGTCAAGGACCGAGGTTGGCAGCAGAGAGAAAACCTGGCACTCACAGCCCGGCAGCACCCAGGATTCTGAGTGTGGCCCAACACTTGCTGTCTCCTGAAAATCTGCATCCTTGTCCACAGCACAGTGAGCCAGCTGACCCCCAGGCTGGAGCCCTGGCTCTGCAGGCAGGTTTGCTGCCCCGCTCTTTTTGTTTTGTGGAACACGTTGCCAAACAGGAGGTGCCAGGCTAAGTGACTCTGTTCCTCCAAGAAAAATGGAAGTTTCCATTTTGTGTGCTCTGGACCTGCAGCCACCAACAAAGGAAGAACCAGGGCTGGGTGGGTGTTGCCCTGTGCTCTTGGGACGCGGACAACCGTCTGGCACAGGCTAGGGGCAGGATAAGGGTAGGCCTCCTCTCTTCTCTTCTGAGGACCCCTGTGGCAGAGAAGAGCCCTCAGCGCCCAGAGGCTGGTTTGCTGCCTGCACAGAGGGGCCCCTCCTCACTCTCTTCCTGCCTTCCTTATGGGAGGGAAAGGGGAAAGCCTCAAACACCCCTGGGATTCTGCCCTAACCGCTGTTCTTCTAGAACATTCTTCTGTCCTCTGCTGCTGGCTTCCACTTTCCCTGTTTCTATTTTCTGCTTTTTTCCATGTCATGAGGGATGGGGACAGTTGACCCACAGAGCAGACAGAGGACAGAGAGGTAGCAGCCCCCACTCTGTGACTGAGGCATCCAGTGAGGCAGCGCTGGTTAGTCCTCCATTGCCTGCTGTCCTTACAACTCTCCTATGACCACCATGTTATTTTGGTCATTGGAGGCAGCCCAATAAGGATAAAGTAAGAGTAAAGGACTTTGGTAGAGCTCTTACAGCAGTTACAGGTGACACTTGAACATCACGGGATAGAACTGCCCGGATCCATGCACAGGTGGACTTCCTTCTGCCTCTGCCACCCCTGAGACCTAACCCTCCTCTGCCTCCTCCTCTTCCTCAGCCAACTCAACGTGAAGACCACAGGGTGAAGACTTTTATGATGATCCACTTCCACTTCATGAATAGCAAACTCACTTTCTCTTCCTTATGACTTTCTTAGTGACTTTTCTTTTCTACAGCTTACCTGTTGTAAGAATTCAGTATATAACATTTATATATATAACATACAAAATACATGTTTTTGTTATCACTAATCTTTCCAGTCAACAGTAGGCTCTTAGTGGTTAAGTTTTGGGGGAGTCAAAAGTTATATGTGGATTTTTGACTGTGTGGGGGATGGTGTCCAACCCCTGCTTTGTTGAAGGGTAGACTGTACTCAACGACAGTCCCTTGATCTTTAGAGTAGGTTTTAAGACATAACGAAACTGCTCAAAATGCTCCCATAGTGCTAGTGCCTCTAGTAGTGGAGTATCCAGGGGACCATGGCAGTCTCTTGGGTGTCCAGGACGCTGGTCTGGTGCCAGGGGGACAAAAGGTAGGCTGGCAGCTAAGCGTTGCAGGGACCCCAGGCTGCTTGGTGGGAGGGGAGCAGAGGGTGCCAGGGCGGGACCTCCTGCTTGGGGCCCAGGCTGACGCCCCACGGAGCAGCCGGCCCTGGACAGCAGGGAAGCTGCAGAGGTATTGGGCGCCCCACAGCCTCCCATCAGCCCCTCTTTTGTGATAGAATTAGGGAGGGGGTGAAAATAAGGGAAGGTCCTCTCTGAATCCTTGTGCTCTGCAAGCAGAGATTCCAGGCCCTGCAGGTCCAAGAACATGGGGAGTGAATCTGTCATGATCCTGAGCTAGAGCAATTAACTGCCACCACACAACTAAATGTTGGTTAAAGGCAGTGGGGAGGGGGGCGGGCCCCAGTTATTTAGGTGTGTAAGTGCCGGAATTTTATTTCCTCTTTGATGAAAAATTTGAAATTTTTACCCTGTCACAGAACAAAGGGAACTGTGACTTCTGTTTCACCATTTGCATAGCTGATTTCACGTACTTTTGACAGTTCCATCACGCTTCCGACAGCTACGACGTTCCCCCCTCAGGGAAGCTGAGCGGGGGATTCGCTCACTAATCCAGCCTAGCTCATCCCAAACGTTACCCTTTAGGTAACCTAAAGGATGAGGTTAGAAGAGTGTTTCGCCTTTGGTTTGGAAAATAGCCCCACAAATCTCTAAGATAATTTCCTTAAAGGCAAAAGGAAAATATCCTAATCAATTGTCTTCTTCAAAATGTGAAACATTCAGAGTTGGGCTCCCTCAAAGAACATTCTAGCATCAACCCAGTGGTCCCGGGTGTCACTGCTGAGAGGGGCCTGTGCTGAGCCACAAAGGATCACCTGTCATCCTTCTTGGAGCCGGGATTGTGTGCCAGACACCGTTATCCTGGGACACCACGACAAGTAGGGCGTGGTCCCTGGCCTCACCGATTGTGTACTCTATAGGAGAGGCAGACACTGCTTATGGGACCATGACACATACCCACCATGTGACAGAGCCAGAGAGGCAGAAGGGGCTTCCCGAAAGAAGTGAGGGTGGGGCTGAATCAAAGTGTCTCCACCTCCATTTCCCGCACACCTAGAAGTCAACCAGAGCTCTCTGGGGAACCTGACGCTCCCGCGCTGACTCTGCCCTTTCTTTTGCTACAGCTCCTATCCCTGGACAATTAGCTCTAGGTCCATCCTACACAGAGAACTGGTGCTGAAGCTGGGAGGCGTGTTTTCCTTCCTCCAGCACTGCTCTTCCACAGCGTCCTACCCAAGAGGGGCCACAGCCCCCAGAGCTCCCCAGCAGGTGTGTTGAGGCAGGGCTCTGCCAGCAGCATCTGGCTCAGAGAGGGTGAAAGCAGGGCAGACTGCGGGAAGAAGAGAGCAACCCATTCACATGTAACTTTTTCCACCCCCTTTGAGTTGTATAAGACTTTGAATGGGGTGCCAAGTCTATACTCAAAATCTGTCATCAGTGTGCTAAATCTGTAACTGAAACTAAAGCTTTCTTCAAAGAGAAAAGGATGAGGGATACTCCAACATTTGGTTTGTAGGTTTACACCATCTTCCCAATGGCCAGTCTGGCAGATTAGGAATCAGGTTTTAGAATGAGTCATTTTAAGTTTTGTCTAGTTTAGAAACAAGAAGAAATAAAGAGATGTTACTGCTTTTAAAGAAGTCTGTTCCCTCATGAGAAATTTCAGCATATATACAACACACTTTTCTGCCCTCTCAGTGCAAACAGACTATATTTTTTATAAGTCGTTTTTTTGTTAAGCATCACAAGATTCACATAGGTTTGAAATTGTCTAAAATAAAACCAACCATCCAAATTCTCTAAATAACATTCCTTGCCATAAATTTGATATTAGCCCAAAGCCAGAAGTTTGTTGCCTTATGCTTGTTTGCTAAATTTCTGCAAACAGTTGTCCAAACAGAAACAGCATGTGCCACGGGGCCACGTGCACAGGCAGACGCCTCTCCCCGAACCAAGAGCATCTCTGTTTCCAAGAGATGGTACAGGAACTGAACGTGCTAATTCCTTCACGCCTGGGAAAGTGGCAGGCTACTGAAGTAGGATGGATCTCACATGGCCGGCTCATAACTCGCAGCCCAAATTCAATCAAATGCACAAGGACAGTGCCCCTGCAATAGGAGTGCAGACGGTCACTCTGCTAAAATTATCACATCATTGGACCGTAAAATGGGGCCTTTCAGAGCACTTTCATGAGCATTTTATTGCCTCAAGAGTAAAAATAGCGGTACTTTCTGGAGAAAAATTATAGCTGCCATTCCCAGGTTTTCTGTGGTAATTAACCTAGATGCCGAGGTGATGCGAGGTCTCCCTAATGACTCTATCGGTTCAGAAAGGCGACATTTCCCCCATCTGCCCGGACAGTATCATCAGGATGTTGTCAATGCAAACAATACCCTTATCTAGCCTCTTTTCAAGTCACCTGATTAACTAGAGAAAATAGAAACAGAAAGAAAAGAGCGTGTCCTTGCACAGAGGCGGTAATGTCACCGAAAGGCCAGGGACCATCCTGTCTTTGCTGGGGCCATGTGGCCCCTCCCCGGATGCAGGTGGCTGGCTGCACCCTCAGTGTCCTGGCAAGCCCGTCCCGGGAGTGGAGGGAAGACCTCCTGAAAGGGGCCAGCTCTTCCCCAGAGTGACTGCACCTAGAAATGTCCAAGGAAAGCCTGAGTGAGGCGACTGAGGGAAGCCCCAAGCTTCCGTGGAGGTTGTTTCCTCTGCCCATGGCCAACCTGGGCTCCACAGAACAGGGCAAGGACAAGGGCTCCCAGGGAACCCCAGGATGGGAAACCTCTTCCCTCAGCAGAGGCCTCTGTAGGGAGAGTGAGTGTTTTTCTCAGAAAGGAAGGCTGGACAACCACTAACATCGAAGCTCAGAGCGCGGTAAGTACCCTTCTCTGGTGGCTCTCGGTGCCTGAGCCCATGCGAGACATTTCACCCCACAGTGCCCAGACATGAGTGTCCCCCACAGCCACCCTGAGGAGGAGCGAACGCCAGACTCCAAGGTGAAAGTCTGGGGAAACTGAATTTTAAATGATCCCAAGGATATTTTTTTCTAATAAAGTATATGGGAGGGAATATGTGTGTGTGCATGCCTGTGTGCGTGTATATGCCTGTATGTGTTTGTTTACATGTGTTTGTGCATATAAGTGTATGAGCATGTGTGTTGGTGTATGTGCACATAGGTGTGTGTGTGCATTTACATGTATGTGTTTCTGTCTATATGTGTTCGCATGTGCACACGTGTGTGTGTTCGTGACTGCTGGTTTGTGTATAAGTGTGTGTAATTCTCTTGCTTTCCTGGCCTCGGTGCTGGACAGGCAGGGCTAGAAGCCTGCTCTTTTGAGAGTCAGGTGGCCGCCACAGGGCCACCTGCTGGGGACAGGGTCTGAGCACCTGCAGGCCGCTGCTTTAGATGGCCACACCTTGGGCAGTGGCTTTGCACAGAACCCATTTGTCCCCTGAAGTCTCCAACTGGGGAATTGCCAGCCCAGCTCATAAAACATCCCAGTGTGGCCCCTGGCAATCAATACCATCTGGTCCCTCCCTCGTCCCAGTGGCAGATTTCAGCTGGGGGTGTACGAGATTTGAAAAGCAAACTGTTCTTCTGAACCCTCTGGGCTCATTATTCAATAGAACAGTGGTAACAAAATGCATTTTCATTTACTTAGCCTTAAATATATGTAAATTAAAGGGTTTTCTTTTATTAAAAATAACACTGAAACTTACCACTGATGTGTTTTTGTTATTCTAAAAAGAAGCAGTGCTAGAGGAAGGAGGCTCTAATGACATTTCACATTCAGATTCGTGTCTTGCTGGAGAAAGAGGGGCCTCCCTGCCCCAGGCTGAGCGCCACATAAAGCCCTGCCCAACGGCGCTGCCATCGGCAACTTTCGCACGGAGCACGTCCTCATTGTCTTCAGTGGTGATGGAGGCAGCGGCAGGAACCGCACCGTGGCTGGAGGCCTAACTGTAGCCAAGAAAGAAAAATAAATTGCTGCTCTTCCCTGGGAGCCGCGGATTATCGGAGAAGCAGTGTTCGGTGGGGCAGGGTGTGCCGAACTTCACTGCTGCGGGAGCTCGACGGCCTCCCCAGTGCCTTCTGGAAGAAAGGACTTGATCCTAAGGGGACCCTCCAGGCCCTGATACCCAGAGGATCCCCAGGTCTCTCCGCGGCCTTCCCAGGCCGTCTCTCCAATTCATCCCACACCTCTGCCCAGGCATTCTCGTGGGAAACCCTGCTGCCCACACCCGACATCCAGGCCCCTTTGCTCGCTCACCAGGCCCTCCAAACCCAACCTCACACCACTCCTTACGGAGCGCCTGCTCCTTCTCCATAGATCCCTGCATTCTATGCACGTGGGAACTGGCTGAACCCTGTCTGTTTGCTGGGGCAACTGTAATAAACCACCACAAACTGGACAGCTTAAAGAAGTAAAAGTGGATTATCTCGGAGTTCAGGAAGCCGGAGTCCTAAATCAAGGTGTCGACAGAGCTATGCTCACTCCAGCTTCCGGTGTCTCCGCAATGCTTGGTGTCCCATGACCTGCAGCTGCTTCGCCCAACTCTGCTCCCTTGTCACATGGTGTCTTCCTTCTGAGTGTCTGTGTGTTCGCATGGTGTTCTCTCTGCGTGTCTCTCTCCCCTCCTCTTAAGGACAGCAAGATCCAGTCCCTGTATCTGTTTCTCAGATGAATTCACTTTCTGTGAGCTCTTTCTGAATTAGGCCAACTCTTGCAGCTCTCACCCCTGTACAGCTCAGACTCACCTGCCACTGAGTAATTTGCAGCCTAACCTTGCTGTTGAATCTCTCAGACGTAGCCCTTGCGTCTTCAGTTTGATCATAAGCAGTTCGTGAGTCCTAGCTCTTCATAAATCACAGATCTTCATGGGTCATAGCTCTTCACAGATGACAAATCTTCCTGGGTCATAGATCTTCATAGATCATAGCTCTTCATAGATCATAGATCTTCACAGAACACAGCTCTTCCTAGATCAGAACTCTTTATAGACCATAGCTCTTCATGTCTTACTTTCCTGTCTTCACTGTGACATCGTGCAAAGGTACAAAGTAATCAGGAGACATGTAGAGGGATGAGAGATGTTCCTGTGTTTTAGTGACGTCCCAACCAGAGAACATAAGACAAACTCAGCTTTGGGGACACTGCCTCTTGAGTTCAAAATAATCTCAGAGGATCAAAAAGCATTTTATACCATCCACAGCATCATGCCAATAAAATAGTAAGACATTTATATAATGCTGCAGGCCCAGAAATGGCCCTAGCTTGGACCTGGCTGGCCTTTGGCCGCCTGCCCCTCGTCATGGAGGGTGGGTGAGGAGGACAGAGCAGGCAGCTGCTCCATTCGTGCCACAAGGCCCTCCCAGCACCTGCTGCATCACAGCCACCTGCCCTGGTCTTGAGCTCAGGGGCAGAGGACAGCCAGGCCAGCAGGCACAGGGCCACTGCCCAGCAACACTGCCTGCTGCCGTCAGCTTCTGCTGGTGACTTTCCAGCCATGAAGCCACTCAGTGTCCACAGCTGCAACTCTTTCTGTGCCAGAATTGACCATGAATCTCACTCAGACCCCGAGACACTCTGCTCTTTCAGCACTGTAAGTTTCAGGACTCACTGATTTAGGGACAGCCTTGGAGCACATCAGGCTCACTCTTCTGGGGCATGTGCTCATCTCTACCAGATCCTGATCTGACTGGAGCTCTGGGTTGGCCAAAGAGAACCACGCAGAGAACCACAGTAGTTCTGCAGGCTCAGTTGGTGGAGAGAGGCACCACGCTCTCAGCCTCAGCACTCTGTGGTAAGCGGGAGCTGCCAAGCAGAGGAGCAGGCCTGATCCTGGAGGCCAGGGAGACACTGGACGAAGTGCCTAGACCCATCCACCGGGACCAACGCCCTCAGGCCACTGCTAAGGGTGGCCATCAGCCAGAGGTTCACAGCTGAGACTCCCTCAAGTATCGCTCCCACTAAAGGAAGCTGCCACTCTGTGCCAGGTAGAACAGTGTATCCCCAAATCCATGTCCACCAACAGCCTCAGAAGGTGACCTTGTTTGGAGACAGGCTCTTTGCAGATGTGATCAGCTAAGTTAGGATGAAGTTATACAGGAGTAGGGCGGGCCCTGAACCAACATCACTGGTGTCCCTGTGCAAAGGCCCTGTGAAGACACAGCAGGAGGACAGCGTGTGATGAAGGAGGCAGAGACTGGAGTGAGGAGTCTACAAGCCGAGGGACTCCAAGGTGGCTGGAAACACAGATAGCAGAGAAGGCATAGAAGGCTCCTCCTCTGGAGGCTTCTGAGGGAGCACAGCCCTGCTGACACCTTCATTCCAGACTTTTTCTGTTGTTTTAAGCCACCCAGTTTGTGGTATTTTGTTACAGCAATCCCAGGGAAATGATACGTCTTCCCAAGGTGACGCCACTGCCCTGCCTGGCCCTTCCTTGGCCTCCATTTGAAGCATCCCTGAAGGGCCATCCCACCTGCAGAGTTCCCCACAGTGGCATCGTGGTTCAGCTCCTCTGCCCAGGCCTGCATGCGGGTCTCCATCTCAGAGTCTGTGTCCTGGGAACCCAACCTTCAACAGATACAATGTGCTGGGGTGGCAGGATTGAAGAGGAAGAATTTTTCTTCATTTTATAAGGAATTCCATTTATGTGATTTTGTTACGTTTGTGGTCATAAGATCCCAGAGGAGCTTCTACGCTGGCAGTGCACACACACACACACACACACACACACACACACACACACGTGCATGAGCTCCCATTACTGAGAAGGCCAACCAGGCACTACCAATGTCAGGGTCACAGATCGGTCAGTCGAGGGGTGAAGCCCAGGGAGGTGTCAGCTTTTTAAATGAAATTCACAGTGATACCAGAGTATTCGGACTCCTTCCCTGCCATATCCAACTGCGAAACTGGTTGTGGAATTGGGCGGTTGGGACTCCAAAACTTTCATTCCTTTTTGTCGTGTTTCTAGTAGAATGGTCACAACGTTGGTAGATGGCAGTGTTTAGTCCTTTACAACTAGATGTTCCTCCCACAAACGGGCGAGGGGTGGCCTTGCCCTGTGAGGACGATGGCCACTGGCCTGCCGTCCTGGGTTCTGCCAGGCATGCTGCCCCACGCTGGATCGTTGCACTCAGACTGGTGGTGGGGCCAATGGGGTGGGGACATTTTAACGATTTAATGGGACCCAGTGTAGCCCTAACAGTATCTATTAAGCAGATCCCGACCTTGAGCTGAGAGCAAGATTGAAGTTGCCCCCAGGCAGGAGGAGCCATAATTAAGCTTCAAAGTCATTGAGGACAACCAGGGAAGTTAACAAGAATCACAATCTCGCTGCTAACACCTGCTGTGGCGTTACCTCCCCCAAACACGGCTTCTCAGATCAATTTCCCACATGCGTATTCACCTCCAAGGGACACTTGCAAGGCCTTCAAACATATTTCTGAATTGACTTTGTAATGCAGTGATTCCTAGCAGAACCTTCAAGTGGATGAACATAGATGGTCACCCAGGTCTCGGGGAAAGTAAACCCGCCATATTGTCATGGGAATCTCTTGTCCAGTAATGAGCACAGAATGTTTTCTCATCAAAGTGCCAGAGATTTCTAGACTCAGTTAATGCATTGGTTCTTAGGAGGATCTTCACAGATAAGGATGTGGAAAAACTGCTAAGGAGGAAGCCAGAAGAGGAAAAAATTGCAAAGCCCTAGGGAGAGCCATTGAGCAGCAGCTAGAGGCCCTGAAGCGGAGAACGGATATTGATTTTGCAGCCGAGCAGAGCCCAGCCCTTGAAAGAACAAAGTCTAAAGCACAGCCCCGCTAAAGGTGTCTGGTCCCAACAAATCCAAGAAGAAGATAATTTTGTTCTACAAATTATTTTCAATGGTCTAGACCCCAGAGAGACAGGGAGCAACCACACAATTGGCTGCATCAAGTGGTGTTTTTTTTTTTATTTCAGCATAATATGGGGGTACAGATGTTTAGGTTACGTGTGCTGCCCTTGCCCCCCCTCCCCCCCAGTCCAAGTTTCAAATATGTCCATCCTATTGCGTGGTGCGCATGGCACTCTTTGTGTATGCATATACCCGTCCCCTGCTCCCTCCTCCCCCCTCTCCCCTGCCCAACATCCAATAGATGTAATTCTTATATATGCACTTATGTGTTGATCCGTTAATACCAATTTGATGGTGAGTACATGTGGTGCTTGTTTTTCCATTATTGGGATACCTCGCTTAGTAGAATGTGTTCCAGCCCTTTCCAGGAGTATATAAGAGGTGCTATGTCACCATTGTTTCTTAAAGCTGAATAGTATTCCATGGCATTTTCAATATTCTTTGTCAAAATGCTCTAGCAAAGGTCAAAATCCTTGTAGAAGAGTAACTTGGACATTCTCTTTTAAACAACTGCCTTATTGAATTCCTTAACAATTGTGATAATAGTCAACTTAGTGTTCAATGATAATGTTAGATGCTTTTCTCCTGGATCTTACACACTTAAAAATTAAAAAGAATGTTTTATGAGCCCCTAATGTAATATCTAAAATACCTCGATAATATACATGAATTATAAGAGTCATCAACAATTTAGTAGTAAATGAATATGCTGGATTTGGTTTTGATTATGATTAATTTTAGTTTTGTTTTCAAATATGTGCCCCTTCTTTCCACAAAAAAATTAGATAGATAGATCCAGATAAAGAGATAGATAGATAGACACATATATGTGATTTGTACATCTTTTTTTTTGGGAATTCAAGTTTTTGCTTTTTAATGAAAATATAAAATCCATATATATAAATAAACCTTGCACAGGTTTAAACTTCATGATTAGGCATTCAATTTAATGCATTTTTTTTCATTGACCTGGCTTCTGCTCTGAAATAAATACAATTGCATATTTTGCCAAATTTTCTCTTTTACTATGTGTATTTACTAAGTGATTTCATAGATGGCAATGTAACGATCATAATATCTTTTTGTTGTCTTTATTGAAACCAAGAATATATTATAAAATAATAAGTTAACATAAAATTGACCCTGATTTCATGGTTTCAAAGCTATTTTTCTTTTTGAATTTCAAATATGCAGCCAACTCATTTTTTTTGACAAATAGCACTTATTATAAAGAACCTCAGGGTCATTATGTGTGAGCTATAGAATTATGTAAAAATGAGAATATTATTGGTATTTCTGAATAATTTAAATTTTCTTTGTTAAGCAGTGACCCATATACTAACATTTCTGTCAAGTTAGTCAAAGCAGATCACTATTTTCAAGGGAAAAAATCAAGATGCTTGTTATGAAATGATATTTCATGAAAAGTGTTAATGTTATATAATAAACCGATAAGACATATAATTTACTTGCTCCAGTATCTCCTACAAAGCAAAAACTAAAAGAAGCGAAGAACACACACACACACGCACACACACTTAATTCCTTTGACTTTGAAGGTCAATTAAGCTTGAATTCTTTCTCTTAGCTACGTTCTAATCATCCATTTCCATATGATGTTACATAGCACTTAATATTAGTACCTGGTTTCAACAGTCTTTCCTACCAAAACTATAAACTTCAATGTAATTGAAAATCAAATTCAAGATTCTTTTAAAAATCCTTTGGCTCAGCCATAATATGGGTTTAATAGCATCTATTACAGTGCTGCCAGTTGGTCACACAATCACTATTTCAGAATTCTTAATCTCTCAAGATACATCTACCTTTGAGTCTTAGGAACTTTTCATTTATGTTTAGCAGAAACTTGTCTTCTTGTTACCTTCTCTCCATTAGTGGTAGTTTTCCCACTTGACCTACGTAATGGTTTGTTTATAGTTCTTATCCACTTTGAGCTGTTCTAAAAATCACAATAAATAAAAGTAATATGAATGCAAGTACATGTTAAGAAGTTGAACAGAGGCATACTTTAAGATGGTTTATGAAAAAAAAATAGCTTGGGCAATTTTCAATAGGAAAGGATGGCGAATATTCTAAGAAGAAAAAATAGCATGCATAAAATAATGCAGATGGAAAACTGTTTTATGCCCAGGTACGGTGAACAGCCCAATCTGACTCAGATGTCGAGTATGGATAGGGGAGTGATGGCGCATTATACCAGAAAGTTAAGGAAATATTCTAGAAAACTGTGACTATCTGGCTAAAATTTTTTAATTTCATCTAATACAAGGTATAAATTCTTTGAAAAAAAATTTAAGAGTATTTGTAAGTTCAAAGTAATCTTATTGAATATTAATCTTGAGCCAATGAAAAGAAATTAGTTTAAAAAATAAAAAAGATAAAGCATTATGTTACAAGTCAATGATAAAATGTTTGAACTGGCATGATGACAAGGGGAATAAACAGGATCTGATGATTACAGTTTTAAAAAATAAATATGAAGTATCAAGTACTGGAGTAATCCTTTACCTGCATATCTCAAATTATCTCATGATAGAAGAACCCTAAGAATCCTGATTATACAATAAAAAATACAAATCATCGAAAGATGAAATAGCAAGCTCAAGGCCATATAATTAGTCAACGAATAGTGAAGCAGGGTAATCATTCTTTAGCTCTCTACTTTTCTATTTTTAATTTTCTTTTGTCTATGGCCATACCATCATGAATACACCAGATCTTGTCTGATCTCAGAAGCTAAGCAGTGTCGGGCCTGGTTAGTATTTAGATGGGAGAAAGTTCATTTATTGACTGGCTAACTCACTTCCATAATATCTAGCCAGATTCATGTTTCTAACCATAATTTTTCATATAAGTCTAAATTTTGCATTAATCAACTTTCTCCTGAATATTTCATCTTAGATTTGTCTCATCCTAAAACTTTAAGTAAAAAAAAAAATTCTGTCACTGAACATTGATATGCCACATTCTGTCAGACAAGAATCAGTTAACTCCTTGTGTTTCTTCTATTGTACTAGATACAAATCAGTCAGTGTCCTGTGCAATCAGTAAATTGTGTTTTCCTTTCTGGTGAGCCTTCTCCTTTCTGTGGTTAAGGTTGTGTATTTTAATTATTAAATTTATAATATGTTTGCTTTTTATATTCTAATTTAAATAATTCTTTATAAAAGATAGAATAGAAAGAATTGGATGAGTTTGTAAGTGTCCCGCAAAACCTTTTCCTGCCACTTTACAAATAACTCTATTTCTAAACTTTGACTTTTGACAACTTTGTTTGACTTTTGATAACCATGTGCATTGTTGTGAGTTTCTTTGGATTTTTTTTTCTTGGGGAACTTTGAGCTTTCTGGATCTGAGTGTCCATTACCACTCCCAAGGTTGAGAAGTTTTTAGCCATTATTTATTTCTTTCATTTTCTCTTTCTCTTCTCTTCTGGGACTCACATTGTACATGTGTTGCCTGCTTGCTGGTGCCCCATAAGCACCTTAGGGTTTCTTCATTCTTTCTCTGTCTTCTTTTTTTGCTCCTCTGACTAAATAATTTACAATAAACTATTTTTAATTCACTGATCATTTCTTCTACTTGATGTAATCTATTCTTGAAGCCCTCTTGTGAATTTTTCCGTTCTGTTACTGTACTTTTCAGCTCTAAAATTTCTGTCTGGTACTTTTGTCTATTTTCTATCACTTTTTTTGAAATTCTCACATTGTTGATGCATTGTTCTCTGGACCTTGGTAAGAATATTTATAATGATTATTTTAAATTCTCTATCAGGAAATCACTTATCTTCATTTCTTTAAGGTTGGTTTCTGGATATTTGTCTTTTCCTTTTTGGAAATATATTTTGCTGTGTCTTTATCCTTGACTCTCTGTGTTAGTGTCTGCACATTAAACAAAATAGCCACCACTCCCTGTCTTCATGAACTAGCCTCATACAGGAGAAGAACCTTCACCAATCTGCCCAGCCAGAGATTCCAGAGGCCTCTGTGCTGGTTCAACCATCTTTATTTGTGTGTATTGGTCCCCGGTAGCCTAGAGTATGACAAATTCAAGCAGTGTTGTGAGACAAGTGAGACTGAAGCCATTTCCTTGGAAAGCCCCTAGAAAATATAGACTGTTGGATATTTTTCCAACTCTTTCCCTTCCAAGGGAAAAGCTGAGACATGTGATTTTTCACTTATTTGCTCTGCACTGAACTGGTGGGGAGGGTCTGTGCTGACTAGTTACATGGTAGATCAAACCACCGTTTTCACTGTCCCCCAGGTTGTTAACAGCTGCAATATTCTCGGTCCATTTGGTGCTCTGAGACAGGTGAGACGGGCAAGAGAAAAACAATATTTTGGGTAACCCCCAGCAAATTAGAGGTGTTTGTGTTATCATTCTTTAAGGAGAATCTGGGATCTTGGGTTTAGCACCCACTTACTCTGCACTGAGCCAAAAGGATGATCTGCAGTTTGTGTTCCCACCTAGTTCAAGCCACACTCTTTGTTCTTGGTAGTTCCTTGGGAGACTAGAGTATACCAGTCTCCATCAACTCTCAGAGACAATCAAGACCGAAGCCAGTCCCTCCGGTAGGAGCCAGAAAAGTTGAAATCCTACATGTGCAGTACTACTCTTTTGCTCCTCAGAGAGAAGCTGGAAATTGGTGGTTCCCTCTTGATTGTATGACTAAGTGGGGGGAAGGAAGTTATGACAAGAGAACGTCCTCACTTTCCCTGCTAGTTTCAATAAAACTGCATTTTTACTTGCCTAGGGTACAGAGCCTTTCAGCCGATTTCTAAATTCCTCATAATGGGAATTAATCCATGTGTTGCTGTTGAATTGTCTATGGTGGAAAAAAAAGCACAGGGCTTCCTACTGCAGGATCTTGCTAATGTCACCTTCAATTGGGAAATTTTTAGCATATGTAAAGTGGTAGCATATAAAAGGAAAAATATAAATTGACAATCAAATATTAAACAAAAAATCTTTATCATTGAACTTTGTATAAAAGCAATTCTATTTCAAATATTTGGTGGGGCAACCCACTTCTACCTAAGATACTTTTATAATATTAGAAAAGATTGTTTCTAAGAAGCATAGAATAATAATTTTACTGGACTTCTAGAAAAGGGCTCATGTCAATTTTCTCTCATCCTTGAGAAAATTCTCGAGGATAGAGAACACATAAGATTGAAATGATAAAGATAAGAGACT
Source organism: Avahi laniger (assembly GCA_963575035.1). NCBI lineage: Eukaryota > Metazoa > Chordata > Mammalia > Primates > Indriidae > Avahi > Avahi laniger. The sequence goes on from CAUYSK010058402.1 coordinate 25,866, forward strand.
ATGTAAAACCATAGTACAGAACACTGTAATAAGAATAAAAGCCTTGGTGAAAATTACTATGATTAGATTAGTATATTCCAAGGGAGTCCTAAATTAATTCCAAATACAAGAACTAGAAATTCAAAGAGCTAGAGTAGGCCTAAGCTCCTCACCACCACATAAGCATATGCCTCCCAACCAACACCAAGCATTTCCTTAGAACTGCTTCCTAAACAATGAGGTGCTTTGTCTATAAGTATTCCAAGTATGGAATTGGGATATGAAATATAGCAAATCTATGAGGAAAACTAGAATCATTAAAGAGGGGACCTGAGACACACTAAGAAGACTACCTCTTATCATAGAGAGAACAGAAATAACTTAGAATACAGAATTTCACAATTTCCACTTGATATTGGCAAACTTCATTCTTATTAAAAGAAAGGAACAGGCTGTTCGGAAAAAATGACATGAAAGAATAAGTACTTCCTAAAAGTTAAAAATAAAATATTTGAAATAAAAATATGATTAAATTCCATAATTGGATAAACAGAACTAAAAATCAAGCTAATCATTACTTTGGTAAGGTTTAATAGATTTTCCATAAAGTAAATCAAAAGTTTACAGCAATGAAAAATGTGATAGGAAAAGGGAGATAGAGGATATATACAACAATTCCAACATCAGGCTAATATGAGTTCTAAAGGAAGGAAAGAGGGAAAAAGGAAATGCAATTTTTTTTAAAAAAGGTTGGTATACAGTACAATTTTCCTGCACTAAATTTAAATATACATCTTCAGGTTGAAAAGCTCACCAGGTGATCAGAGATCTGAATAAAAATATAGCAAAACAAGACTAAACAATAGATAAAGAAATAAAAGACAAAAAGGAAGTTTCATGACAGTTTTAGAGGAGATTACTAAAATTGAACAATAATCTTATTGGTATTAGAAATGTCATCAGTAATAACAGATGCTATAGAGAAAATAGAGAAGTAATTTCTGTGTTCAAAACAAAACCAGTAATTTTTAGTCTGAATTATATACTTAGCAAAGCAGTACAATATAAAAAAACAAAAAGTGTTGAAACAATTAAAGATATACTTTTAATGGAAGGACTTGAAAATTTGCTTCCCAGTACTCCATATGAGAATCATTAGCAAAGGATTCAGTATAGTAAAGTAAAAATAATTATAAAAAAGAAAATGAGATGAGAAAGAAAATAGGATGTAAATAAGTCTAGAAAAAAAATAAATTCAGAGGAAATCTTCGGTTCAACACTCCCATTATCTAGGATTGAGTATAAATTAATAGAACTATGTACAAATATATTTCGAAATGTTTGTAAAGAGTACATAAAATATTTAAATTTTTTGACACAGTAATGTAAGATAAATTGAAAAATCAAAAATGTAGACAAATATCACAACAGTGCTTCAAATAGTAAAGATAAATTTTAAGTTAATGAAAAAAATGGGGAACAGATTATTTAAATCATTGTGTGTGTGTGTGTGTGTGCATGCGCATGTAGAATTATAAATCAGGGTTAATGGGAACAATTGAGGATCTAGAAAATATTTGTAATAAAATTATCCTTGAAAAAAGGAAGATGCAAAAATATAAATGATATGTCAATTTAAATGTTATTTTTAAATTTGGGCAGGTTATTATAAATGATTGTCAATATCTCTGTTGATCAAATTTATCTCTGGAGGTTATACATTTCAAATGTCAATATGCAAATAATATTTGTGACTAAAATATCATTTCAACTTTTTTTTTTAACAATGAATAAAGGTAACAAATCGAATAGAGTAAACTACTTTAGAGAAGACTTTGTGGAGTGCCAAATAGTTTGTTAATTGTTTGTTTAAACACATTTAAGCAAGTATCAGAATATTTTCATGCATATGACGATACACTGAAAAATTTTAAGATGTTTTGTGTTTTCAAAGAATTCACTAAATAGGTTCAACATTTTAATCATGTTGCATCAAATTATTATTTGACTACTAAATCTACCTTAAAAAAATCAACAGGACTTCACAGAATGGTTGAGTAGTTGCAGATTTTGTATGTCATACCTAACATGTCTAAAAGCTTTCTCTCATTATGCAAAACGTCATGAATAATCAGGTCAAGGCAGTATACAAAGAAAATTATCAGACTGTGAAACTAAGGGAAGGCCTATTAGGCACAAGCTGTACACCTGTTTGCTCGTTTCTCACTTTAAATGGTTTGTCATTGTGTTTATAAAATCTCATTACCCTGAAAGTTCTATGATGTAGGAAAAAAAAATCTTAAAGTAAATCTTGCTCAACAATAAGGTATGTTATATTAACCTGAATAATTCTTTAAAAAATGAACCTAGGTTTCGTACATTATATGTGTGAAATATGTATGTAAAATATATAAATAAAATATATACTCAAAAATTATATTTAACATATATAGAATAAAATTTTTACTGTAACATATAATCTGTCAACTTTTTAGACATTCCAGACTTTATAAACCAGAGCCTATACTTGCTATAATATACACTTCACATCTATAGTTTTACCATTAATCTGAAACTTACATAGAATTCAAGAGAATTAAAGCAGTGAAGTATTATTTAATTTAGTCCTTATACATATTGCTGTTATAAAGACATATTTTTGCTTATGCTATATTCAAATAAGAATGATTTGTATTTCATTTTGCATATTTTCATTTTATTAAAACAATAGAAATTTAATGCTTAAAATATAGAAGATGTTTGCTATCTATATCTATATCTATATCTATATTCTTTTATAAGCCCTCAAAAAAATACTATGACAAAGTAGAGTGTCTATAGTTAACTATAATACGTCGTGTATTTCAACATAGTTAGAAGAGAGGATTTGAAATGTTCCCAACACTAAGAAATGACAAATGATTGAGGTGGTGGATATCCTAAATACCCTGATTTGATCATTACACATTCAATGAATTTATCAAAATGTCACAGGTACCCTATATATATATGTACAAATATTATGTATCAATTTTTAAAATGTAAAAAAGTGACAGATTATCACCTTTAATAGAGATTTATATTTACTCGTATAGCAAGTTAAATTTTATATACAGGGATAATAATTTTCTTTGTGCTTGTCAAGTTATTATATTTTATATTTTAAAATTATGTTTAAACCTAACCTTTTCTATTAAAAAACTTTTAAATTACAATGTAGTTTTTCCTATTGTTTCTAACATTTACTTTATTTTTCTGGCAATATTATATATATTAATATTGGTAGTACTATTTTAGAAAGTTAAAACAAATATTACCCTTCTTCCAGAAATTTGACTTTCTCATTAATAAATTTTTATAACAGAATTTATAAATTTATTTCATTTATCATACCCAGATTTTAATTGAATCTGTAAATGTAAGAGACATATTATTCATATGCACTGCAAAAACAGTTATTTTTAAGATATAATGATGCTTTTAGATTAATTTAATAGAACAAGAGAAAAGGATTCATTATATGCCAAATGGCTGTTATTACATTTTTGATACTTTATAGTGCTATATTACTTGCATATGCACACATATGCATTGAATAAATACTACACTTTTTTCCTTATGTTTTAGTTTTCACCAATATTGTGATTCTTTATGTATGAAATGTTTTATAAAAAGTTTATAACAAAGTAAATAGTATATTTTCCCTCAAAGATGTTAGGAATGTATCAGTAACATACATTATGCTGTCAAAGTGTGAATTTGACAATTTATTTGTTCAATTTAATGTGAACCAGAGAAAAAGCTAGTGAAAGATTTGAGGACAAAAAAGTAAAATTTGTAAGTAAAGCATCAGACTTGTTATCCTAACCTAGAGTTTGAAGAAGAGCATATCAAAGCCTCTGAAAGCAGTTAAAATGTCAGTCAAATGTGCCAAAGCAACTTTAGATATTGGGACGATAGATACTTAATTACCGTATTTAGTATATGAACATGAACAAGTGGACACTTTAATGACTTAACAAAGATGACCACAGGATTAACAATATTGAACTCTAGAGACTAAGAAAGATTATTCTGAATAAATATTTTTTAAACTCTGAAATCAGAGGATTAAATTCTGTAAAATGGAATGCATAACTAAAAATTTTTTAAAAATCCCAAGTTCTTGAGAACTTGAGTTATCTTGTCCCTTGACAAGGTAGCTCTAAAATTCTAAGGACCTTGCTGATTATAGCAATGCATTTATTCATTTATTCACTTATACAGCATTAAATAATTATTTTTATAATACTCGCTAAGCACCAGGCCCTGTCCTAAGTGCCACAGAAACAGACAAACTCTCTGTGTTCGTAAAGCTTATGTTCTAGAAGAGAAAGCACACAATAAACACAAACATACACCCATATATGTCAGATGGATGACTGCTATGGATGAAAATAAAACAACCCAAACCTATCATTTAACTACTAAAGCCCAAATAAGTTGATTGATTATTAGTTGACTTGATCATGAATCTTATTTTTTGAGTACATATTAAGTGGGGTTTTTTTTCCTATTGTAGTGTGTTCCAGGTGAGGGGCGTTGGGTATTGTCTATACTAATCTATAATAAATGAGAGCAAACACAAGATTTATGATTTCAGCATGTATATTTTAGATATCGCTGAATATCAGTAATTTGATATTCTGAAAATTCACACTGCAGAACCAAACCTGGTTTTAGATTTAGACATATCATTAGAGGCCTCATCTCACAAAATACAGTTTTAGCTGGAATATCCCTTTTAAAACTTATTTTTTAGGATTTGCATCTTCGCAGTAGAAGTGTAGAATTTAACTGAATTGATGATTTCAAATTTACGGCAATCCTACTTTTAATTGAATTGGTGGCAATATCTTAAAGAAGAAATCAAAAGAAAATGTAATCAAATCAATAAAGAGTTAATTAAATCTGCTCTTCATATCATCCTTACATTGTATCTGATGTAATATTTTGAAAAATTCCAAACTATAAACTACTGGAGCAATCTGATCTATGTCTAGACTTTTCTTTTTCAAGTTAGCCAATAATGGCAGTTCCACAAAGTAATATATTTTTTTCTTTAAATAGGATATGAAAACTGGTTTTTAATCATGAAAGTAATGTTACATTTATTAATATTTTTCTCAATAGTCATATGGCTGAATTTCATATGCTATATTGTTCAACTTGTATCTTAATGGAGAAATGAGATTGTTCAGCTTGCTAATTATAGTAATAATAATTTATTACTCATGAGATTTCTTCACAATCCTTTGTTAAAATCAAGTTTGCCCCAAAATAGGTTACTCATTCTTGTTTATCAGCCCTCTAGCCTCAAAACAACAATAGCAAAGTCATTATTCTGATTGTTTATTACAAATACGCAGGGATTTTATTCTTCTGCATATTTGCTGTTATTAATTAGTAGAAAGTTGAGAACAAAATATTTTACTTTTAATAATTCTATAGTATGACTGTATGCAATATTTAAATTATTTTTCTTACATTTCTGAAAGGATTTAAACTCAATTTATGAAGAAACTACCACTGGCACAGGGGTCAGTCAATCCTACCTTTTAAATCTCAGATCAGGTACTTATTAGTTGCAGGGCCTTGAGAAAGCACATAAATTTTCTGAACTTCTTTTTCCACATCTCTAAAATGGGTTTAATATTCCACCTGAAAAATCGCCATGAGAGAAACAGTCAATGAAGAGTAGTTACCTCATTGGTAGGTATACATATACTGAATTACAACGAATAGAAGTATAAATGCTTTCTGTGCAGAACAATCCGCAACCATTGCTATTTGTCAGCTTTTAAAATGCACTTCGTTTCTATTTCACTTCCCATAGATGACTTGATTTAGGAGGTTTTGTTAGTACTATTGTTGTTTTTAACACATATATTCTCCAAAGAAAATGTGTAACAAGAATGTGAGTAATTTTTAACTCATTAAAATATATAATAATTAATGCTAAATTAATTATTGTTTTAAATTAGAGAAATGAAATTTTCATGCTGGCGTATAGGTTGTGTCTGCAGAATTCATAATATATTCAATTACATGCATATTTCAAGTAATTGCATGGTGAGAAATGGGAAGTTATCTTGGTTGTACCTGAATTGTATGCACATATGCAAAGTTCAAAAATAAGATTGAGATGCAAATTTGTTGCAGTTTTGCTGTATATTCATTTGAAGATACCTCAATTAGAGTCAATTTTATTTCCTCCAGAATTCTGCTTTATCAATATGATTTTTTCTTTTCTGTCATGGCTAATTTCCCAGAGATAGATTAAATTGACAATCTTGATCATTATTGTCTTGATTTCTTCCTAGACAATACATTCACTTTTTAAGTAGCCTTCTTGATATACCAATACTTTGGGAGATGAATAAAGAACATAAATTTTTATGGTTGGAAGCATTAGGTTTGGTTTTGTGAATATTTACCACTTCTTACTATGTGTCACACATTTTGCTAAGCACCAATGATACTAAATAGAGGGCTTGCCTATGACTTTGTCCTTGGTGAATGCGTCTTTCTCATCATGGACTCAATTTCCATTGGACAAATAAAAAAAAAGTTGTACTTAAGTGACATGCTTAAATTTACACATCTAGCTAGTTAACAGAGCTAGGAAGACATCAAGTACATCCTGACTTCCATTCAAATTATAACATGCTGTCTCCACATTACTAATTATGGAGGGGTAAAGTACATAGGCTGCATTTTCTTTTAATTCTACCAAATCTCTATGGAATTTCTTTTTAAATGAGGTTAGTGACAGGAATGTCAATGGGTTAATGAAAGGGAAAACTACTGCACATTTTATTTCAAATTCACTTTGGACTTGAATACTGCATGGCGTTTGAGTCTAGAACTTGATTGTATGCTTACAATACACTGTTAAGATAAGAAAAGTCAATTATCTGGTTAATTTGTCAACGTAGACAGCTAGTCAAGCCCCAACATGAACCTTCTTTAGTGTATATAATCTAAGTTAACTGTAGACATAGTCTGAATTGATTCGTTAATTACTAACTTTTCCTTCAGTGTGATTCCTGCAGATTTCAATTGGAAAACACACACAAAAAAAACACAATAATTTCACTTTAATCATGGCTTATCTTTCTTCCTACCCAAACCGATCTCTGAAATTTTCAGACGTATTAATAATAATTGCCCTATAAGAGGAAAAGTGTCTGGTACATAATAACAAACACCATTTTTTTAAACAATGACATAGTGTTAAGCCGGTTTAAAAAATTTTACTTTTATTAATCCATTTAACCCTGTCAGGTAAATACGAAAATCATCCCATATTAATGATCAGAAAATTGGAGTTGTTAAATAAATTAACTAAGGTTATATACTTGTAAAGTATTAAATATAGGGTATAAATCCTTTTATAAAGTATGTCAGACGTCTCTATTTAAAGTAGTTGACTAAAGTTCAGTATGAAATCTTATATAATTAATAAATGCTACTATCTATAGTTTTTATCTACTATTATTAATATCCATAGTAGACTAAAAATGTTAAATATTTTTGAAAATCATGAAATATATGGAATGTGGTATCAAATTAACCAATCCCTATATGCAGTAGTAAAAAGATAAAAAATTGGTACAGAAAGACAAATGATAACTTTAAGAAAGTAAATTTATAGTTTGACTTCATAGAGTGTAAAGTATAGCTGAGAATTCAGGAGTAATGTTTTGAATAAATGCAGTATAAGAATTACCATGTAGGCCGGGCGCGGTGGCTCACACCTGTAATCCTAGCACTCTGGGAGGCCGAGGCGGATGGATTGTTTGAGCTCAGGAGTTCGAGACCAGCCTGAGCAAGAGCAAGACTCCGTCCGTCTCTACCAAAAATAGAAAGAAATTAATTGGACAGCTAAAAATATATAGAAAAAATTAGCCGGACATGGTGGCGCATGCGTGTAGTTCCAGCTACTTGGGAGGCTGAGGCAGTAGGATTGCTTGAGCCCAGGAGTCTGAGGTTGCTGTGAGCTACAATGACGCCACGGCACTCACTCTAGCCAGGTTAACAGATTGATAATATTTCTCAAAAAAAAAAAAAAAGAAAAGAAATACTTTTCTATTGCAACCTGGTACACATACATACACATTGATATATACCTAAACAAAACAAGTTTTACCAAATAAGAATTATCTTTACTACAGCAGCATGTAATGTACACTGGGGCTTTCAACTCTTTATTAGGGTATATGTTTCATTTATTTATTTACTTTTGAAAATTCTCAAACCTTCATAAAAATTGCAAGAATGATACAAAAACACCCTTCACCTAGAGCAGAGTTTCTCAACTTCCACACCATTGACATTCGGTGACATTCTGGACTGGATAATTCTTTGCCGTGGGGCCATCCGTGCATGGTAGGATATTTAGCGGCATCCCTGGGCTCTACCCACAACACGCCATCAGTACCCCATACACGCACCAGTCATTACAGCCAAAAATGGTTCCTGGCATTGCCGTTGTTTACTGGTAGGTAAAATCACCCCCCCTTGAGAACCACTGACGTAGGCCCTACCAGTAGTCAGCTTTTTAAGTTATTACTTTATCTTTCTCTCAATACATGCTCATGCACACACACACACACACACACACACACACACACAGAGGCATAATTTTTGGTTGAACTATTTGAAAAGTAAATTATAAACTTCATGATACTCAACACGTAAATAGTTATCACACATCTCCTAAGAATAAGGACGTTCTCTTACACACAACAATGCCATTTCTGCTCCTAAAAAATTAACATTGATGCACTAATTTCTTTTCTTGTCTCCTTCTTCTTCCACATTGTTTATAATCCACTAAGTTGATTTTATGCCCCATTTATGGGTCATGACCTATAGTTTGAAGATTAGAGAAGGAGGATTGCAGAAGGGAACATAACTCTCTTCTCCTGAAGAGCATTAAAAAACCAGAACAGAAGCCCATCCTTGCCAGCATGAGGTCAGGGCGCCGAGTGCACATTTCCAGGAGTCTTGCCCACACGCTCTGCTGTTCCCTTACCTGGCTGCGCCCACCTTGCAGAGCACACCCCACGATGGCGCTGGAAACAGCTGACCCAGCCAGCCCCACCCTGCGGGGGACCCAGGAGCCCTCCCAGGCACCCTCGGGCACTGAGCAGTGTGTGCCCTGGCCTGTCTGCCCAGCGCTGGCAGGCTGCATAGACCTGACCACATCACAGGCCCAGGCTCGGGTTCAGGCTCAGGCAGGCCGCCCACCCCTTCCCTGTTTGCTAAACTCCCTTCCTTTACCTGCCCTGGCTCCAGGAAAGTGGTTACAAATTGGTCCAGAAACTGCCAGCAGGCCAGGGCTGAGGAACATGAAAGGGGGTGAGTCACTGACCGTCTTTGATTCTCCTAACCTTATAAATCTGGCCTTTGAATCTAGCATCAGGAACCGAACGGCAGAGAAACTTGAAAACTAACACTATCAAAAATGCACGGAGAGCTCCCACCAGAGCCCCCTGCCTATTCCTCCCAGAGGTCTGGGAAGATCAGGGAGAGGCAGCAGGCTGAGGGGAGCTTCCCAGACATGCCCTGGCTAGCACCTCCCATTGTCCGGGCAAGGAGGCACCTTCTATACTTGCTCTTGCTTTTGTCTTCTTATAAAGGCTTGAACCTGTGTGAGCCAGACTTCCTTGAAAGTCAAGAGTCTCTCCAGCTTGAAGATTAGAGACAGGGGAGTTAGATCAGCTCCCATATTTGAGGAGAAAGAATTGACTACAGCCTGAAAAGCCAAGGAGAAACCCCCAATGAGGAGGCGGTTGCTATGACAACAGCCCATCACCCCAAGGAAGAGCCCAGAAGAGGTTCTGCATTCCCTTGCCAAGAGTGCTGGAGAGATGTGCTACCTGAGGGGAAGCAAGATACAGAGGGGAATTTCAGTGATGGGGCCACAGAGAGAAATGAATTATCCCAGAAACGAACAAGCGCCATCTCTGTGGCAGCCGGTACGCTGCTCCAGCGCATCAGGACCAAGGTGAAGAAGACATTTCCAAAGCCAGCGACTTAGCAAAGACAGTGATTGGAAGCAGCTATGGGGGAGAGTGCCACAAACATTCACTGACTGCAAACTTTCACCTACTATTATGCCCACAGTATCAAGGAGGTTATCACAATTCATAATTATCTCATTTACTTAGTTAGCTTCCTGTCTGTCTTCCCCCACCGAATGGTAGGGACGTGAGAGCCTTGTCTATTTGGTTCGTCAAGGTATCCTCCCTTCTGAGAACAATGCCCAGAACACCATAAGCACTGCTCAAAGACGTTTGACCGATGAGTGAGCGAGTGAGTGAACATGGTGACTTGGTCTGCTTGAGCTGCCTTAACAAATTACCAAAGACTGGGTGGCTGAAACAACAGACATTTATTTCCCACAGTTCTACAGTCTGGGAAGTTTAAGATCAAGGGGCCGGTAGATTTGGTTCCTGGTGAGGGCTCATGTCCTGGCTTGCAGCTGGCCACCTTCTCGTTGTATCCTCATACAACACGCAGGAAGAGAGAGAGCACACACAAGCTACAGTGAGCTCTCTGGTATCTCTTCTGATAAGGGCACTAATCCCATCATGAGGGCCCCACCCTGATGACTTCATCTAAACTTAATTATATCCTATCTCTAAAATGCCATCTCACTGGGGGTTAGGACTTTACATGAATTTGGGGAGGGGGGGACACAACTCAGTCCTTAGCATGCAGTCTCCCCTCAACTATAGCAAGACAAGTACCATTCACTCCACTTAACAGAGGAAGGAAGTGAAAGCCCAGAGATGTCAAGTTCATCCAGCTCATCAGCAGTATGCCTGGGCCTCAAAACCAGAACTCCTGACTCCAATTCCCACAATGTCTAAACTAGCAAAGACGTAAAATCCTGTTTATCACTTCTCTCATCCCCTTGGCTCCCACAGTTTGGCAGGATTCCTTGGACCATCCCAGGGATGATGGCTTTGCTTTCATCAGCCAGTCTGAAACCAACAGGACACTTTCCCAAACTGTGGGAATCACTCTTTGCAACTTTCTCTTAAGAGTAACCCCCAGTGGGCCTGGGGCTTCCTGAAAAGTGACTCAAGTCTGTCTTCAGCCCTTACAGCACCCGCAGCACCCTAGGAACGCTAAAGATGCCTGGTCCTGAAACCAACACCCGTTGGTAACAGTCTTTGACATTCAGAAGTGTGGATCTGATTGGCAATGGAGATTAATTAGATAAATACCTACTTTTAAGAGGTTCAGAGAGATAAAATGACTTAAGTAAGGTCATACGCAAGTTGGCCAGGTCTCCCCAGACTAGTCCCAGACACAGTTCTGTTTCAGGGGGAACTACCTGGATGTAAGGGGAATACGAAAAGAAAGAAAAGAATCAAGGTCCTCAGAGAGAGGGGAAAATACCACGTGGTGTTTCAGGTATTTCAGATTAGTACTTGGGAGAAGCAGCATTTAGGGAAATTTAGGGACATGGGGACTTTCCCAGAGCCTCTCCCACTATTGGCACAAGTAGTCATCCCGCTGCCTTCCCCCATCCAGCTGTGACTTCTTGACAATTGATCCTATTCCCTCTCTGGTAAAGGCAGCAAGTGCTGTGCTGATTTCTCATCACAGAACCCAAGTCTCCGATATTGCAGGGATGTTGTGTAAGATCCAGCTAAAACAGCTTGTCCCTTGAAATCCCTAAAATTAGATGATCTCTCTCTCTCTCTCTCTCTCTCTCTCTCTCACACACACACACACACACTGCCTCCCCCTCCCCAACCCAATTCCTGCCACCGCCACCCAGCAACCCCTAACACCCAGCCTAGAAAGGCGGTGGCTGCGGATCACCTTGCAGTGGGGCTCCCTGAGAACTGGAGGCCTCCTCAGGCATCTGCAGCTGAGTCTCGCACTGCTCAGGGCACCTCCGCCCTGCAGAGAGATGAAGAAGGTCATGCGCTGTTGATGTCCCAAGTCCTGGCCGGTGCTTTATAAGCAGTATTTAATTTTCCCAACAATCCTGCAAAAATTCTCTTTTAACAGATGAAAGAAATCAAGTATCAGGAAGATAAAGTGCTATATCATGAACACAGCTAAAAATCTGACCCAAAACTCTTGTTTTTTTCATTAAACCAAACTATTTCCCAACTCAGCATTCTACTATATTTCAAGCTGAAAATACATAGCTTTCTATTCTCCAAAATAAAATTGATCATATTTACTTTAGACTAGAAAATGAAAAACTTTGTAAAAAATGAATCACAAATAATATTTAAATTGCAAATTAGGGTAAAAAATCAAAGGCAAATGCTAAGATTTTTATTTCAATGTAAAAGAAACCCACCTAGACAAAAGACAGAATGCTTTAGCAAACGTTCATAAAGAGTCAAAATGTTATTCTTTGCCTAAATCTAGCCTGGCTCTCAGCAGAGAGAGAATAGGCCAGGGTGGAATTGGTTCCTAAAGCTTACAAATACAGCCTCCTCACACCTGGCTGTGACCCCATCGAGGTTAAGCATGGCAGAAGGTTGCAAAGGTTGACCTTTCTGATCACCACTTAGAATTCAGGGCTTCCCCCCAGATGGAAAGAATTCTTACACTCTAATATACTGTTTTGAGTGGAAAGGGAAAAATGAAGTGGGTAAGGTCCAGTGTCCTTGAGTTGGGTATAACTCAGGGAACAGGCATGGGGTGAACTTGTCCAGCCCATGTCTCACTCATTAAAAATAAGAAGCTTCCAGCCATTGATCCAAGGGATTCCTGATAGACCAGGGCAGGACCATGTGGCAGATTTTTCATCTATCAAGTGATCCCAGAGACTCACTGAGGAGTTCTCAGGACTGCAAGATGGTCTCACTGTACTGAAATGCACCTAAGCCTGAGCCAGACACTAGAATGCAAATGTACTAAGTTACAAAGAGAAACTTAACTCCACCTGTGCCCAAATCACCTGCATCGGCATGATCTGCATTATTCACTCGCTATGCCAGCTACCTGGGAAGTCGAGTCCTGACCTACAGCTACTTTATTTATTTGCCTTGAGCCATCCACATCACAAAGACCAGAAACGCTCCAGACCTCTGTGATCAGCACATTCACTGTAGCATTCATTGTAGGAGGTCCACGTGTGAAAGCAAATTGCAGCAGAAAATGGCTTGGTGAACGGGACATCAGAGCAGAGGTGATTCAATGAATCAAAAGTTTAATGGCCCCAGCCTGAGAAGAGGCCAGTGCAGATTGCTCTCACAGAGATATTTTGCCAAGGAGACTGGCAATCCCCTTCCTGTCCATTCCTACAGTGCTGTTGAGGCCAGAAACACTCTACAAGAGCTTGGTGAAATTCCTCTCCCCTGTACAAAGCAAGGATGACACCACCACCATTTCTTCTTTTTTATGTCTGACCAATCCTGCTTGGAGGGCCACTTTCTTCAGATGCATCTGTTCATTGGATCAGGCTACAGTCAAGTCCTTTTGGCCTGGGAGCCCTCTAATCTCTCTTTCCAGTGGCTATTTACCCTACTGTTACCCTACTGTCTCTGTGGGAGCACCGGTGGCTCCCACAGAGACAGCTTAACTTCCTAAGGTCGGGGGCCAGTTTAGCCCCCGAAATACTGATAAGAGTATCCTCACACAACTGAAGCAACTCTTGAAAAATGCACAGTGCACTTGATCTGTGTAGATAAGCAAAGCAAAATTTCTGTAGCTTACCACCTTGGCAAGGAGGTTTCTTTAATGAAATTCTCCACCGTAAGACACAGGCCTGGCTGCTCCAAAAGAGATGCAAAACTATCGTGGTTCAAACAAGATAGAATGAATCTCATTTTTGATGAACATAACAGGCAGAGTGTAAACAATCTAGGGCTGACACAGTGGCACCCAGGTTTGGGACCCAGGCTCCTCCTATTTTGTTGACCTGCCATCCATAGGCACAGTCCTTATCCACACGGTCCAGGATGTCTCATGATGATGTCCACACTTCTGTCACTTGCAGTAGGACAGAAAATAAGGGAAGTTCAGCAGAAACTCTCTCCCTTTAAAGTCATGACCTGGAAGTTGCCCATTCCATTGGCCAGAACTTAGTCCTAGCTACAAGGCAGATTGATCTTTCACTAGTCTTAGCTGGGCAGACCCATAATTTCTGTTTCTACATAACAATGGGAGAATAGATATTGTTTCTGTTCGACTACTGTAATTTCTCCTTCCCCTGTTTCCATTATTTTTCATTTAAAGTCAGGCTGTTCCACAGCTCTTTAATGAGAACATTTATAGCCTGGTATATAAAATTAGATTAAAAATATGCTGAATTATTGAGAGTAAAGATGCCACATGGGGCTGTAATCCCAGCACTTTGGGAGCCAAGATGGGAGGATCGCTTATGGCCAGGAGTTCAAGATCAACCCCGGCAACATAGAAAGACCCCGTCTCTACAAGAAAAAAAGTTAACCTGTTGTGTTGGCCCAGCTACCACGGAGGCTGAAGCAGAAGGATCACTCAAGGATCACTGAGTTTGAGGCTACAGTGAGCCGTGAGGAGAGGATCCTCTTTCTCTGTTTGGGCTGGATTTTAATTTTTGTTTACATGTTCAGGTTCATACAAATTATTGCATTTCTCTATAAATAACTAGAGGATACATAGCATTGGGTTTCTTAGATAAAATCCTCACACAGTATTTGTTTCTGAATGAGGGTCAGTTCTATGCTCAGCAGTCACAGACCAAAGCATATATCCTGGTTGCCTATAACAAGGCAACCCCATTATAATACCTCCCCTCGTGCTCCCCCGGTCATCAGCGAAATGCCCTGCACTGTTTTTAGCTGAAAGGGAAATCTGTGAGCTCTTTAAAAATAAATGAAATGAAAATGAGACATAATTATGTACGGTTGCAACCATAACCATAGGGTTGGTTGGGATAAATGTTGCAATATTTTATTGGTCAGCTTCTGATCTACCACATGAAACATTTTTGTTCATTTCAAACCCTTCTCCTCAGCCCCATTTACTACATAACCATTCCAACCATTGTTCCCAATGGACAAGAAGGGGGTTTCTTTGCAGCATCTAGATAGAAGGGAGGGGTTTAGTTAACACACTGTTGTCTTTTGTTGCGGGAGTACGGGCATTTAGAGTTGACCATTTTAATATTAGTTCCAACTTTTTTATGCTTAGAATGCTTCATTTAATAATTATCTCAGCTCTCTCTGTGGCTTCATCATCCATGAACATGCCACATTTCAAAGTACATGAATCAGGAGTAGTAAAATGTCGATTCAGTTGGAGGAAATTGAATTTCCAAATTTTATTCCCTTGGCCTGATTGGATTCCATTAGCCAGGGATGTTCTTTCAACAAAAAAGTATTTGTCCCTCCCTATTGTAAAACCCAGCCAATAAAAATGTTTAACCAAAGAACATAGGAAACTAGCTCCATCCAGAAAAAAAAAAGAAAGAAAATAAATGAGGTTCACTATAAAATTCCAGATTGAAGACTCTTCATGTTGGGGCAAAGGTCACCCTCCGTCCATAGAAGCTTCTGAAAATACACTCCTCTCCTGCAAATGGAAACTGTAGCCTTTCTTTCAAAAAAAAAAAATACCCCTCCATGAAAGAATATATGCCTGGAATTGGTCAACAAAAAAGATCATTTCTAGGTTGGTTAGCCCATGTTCGAAGACTGCAGACTGGAAAGACCCCAGAGGCCTGAGCAGGGAACTTCTGCCCCCAAGGAAAGACCAAACCCAAGCCAGGGATTCTTGGCCCTCTTTTAACAGCATGTAGAAACCTCAGAGTGTTAGAAGAAAAAAGAAAACAAACAGCTGAAAAATCAGCTTTTTCTTTCTCCCTCCTTAGACCTGTTTGAGTTAAGAAGGAAAAAACTCCTCCAATGTTTTATAAGGTCTTTAGACCTCTAAATATACCAATTAATAATTTTATGAGCAAATCAACTTGCTTGTCACACAGTAATATATTTTCAAGCTAAAAATGACATTTTGGAGCTATAAAGATAAGCCTTTGGAGATTTTTTGTACAAATTCAGATTTTCCCAAATATTATACACATAGCAATACCCCCACATTGTCTAATTATGTCAAATTCATTCAATTAAAATTATTTCATTTGTCCTCTGTTCCAGGCACCATGCTGGCACCAGGGATAAAATAGGGAGCAAATAAAGACATAGCCTCTGCCCTCATAAAGCTCACAGTCAAACAGAAGAAATGGGCTTCTGAGCAGTAATTACACAAAGAATTCTTTTTAAAATTTTCCCATTTATCCTAAATCCGGAATCAATCTGAATCTACTCTAGTGCAAACACGTCCACTGCCATGTGACACTTTTATTACGGAAGTGGCGCCTCTCACAGGCATGCACTCAGGGAAAGCTGTAATAAGTGAGCTCTAGCAGAAGCCGTCCGTGCCACATCCATTGCCCGCTGCCTCACCATTTTGGGGCAGCTGCCCAACTTCCAACTGCCAGCCGGCACATCTTTGCCTGAGGGCTTCCCTGTCTACGAGGCCCACTCTGCCTGGTAATTAATGTCCACCACTACCAGTGGCAGCAGCGCTCAGCCAGAGACCGACAGGAGTTGGTGTATAAATACCCCAGCTCCCTCACCTCTCGGCTAGGTCTCCTCCTGCATATCTCACTTTGTGGGTAGGAGGAATGTTCTCCACAATGCCCTGCAAAGTTCCTGAGTGAGATTACGCTCCAGTTACACATTCTGGTGACTTGCTCATGAAGCACCCTTTGTCGGCTGCCTTCCCTTTCCGTCTCACTTCCTCACTCTTGCTGGAATTGCTTCCTGGAATCGTTTCCCAAATAACTGACTTGCACTCAAATGCTTCCTGCGGGGTCTGCCCCGAAGATACTTCAAACAGTCTACCTGGTGCGCACTGCTTCTTTGTTAAATCAATCATCTTTTACCAGCAGTTTCTTAACCCCCACTGTTTCATTTTTCCTTCTGTCTTTCTTTCTTTCTTTCTTTTTTTTCTGAGACAGAGTCTCACTCTGTCACCCTGGGTAGAGTGCAGTGGCGTCATGATAGCTCACTGCAACCTCAAACTCCTGAGCTCAAGGGATCCTCCTGCCTCAGCCTCACAAGTAGCTGGGACTATAGGAGCATACCCAGCTAGTTTTTCTATTTTTAGTAGAGACAGGGTCTCTGTCTTGTTCAGGCAGGTATTGAACTCCTGATCTCAAGCAATTCTCCCACCTTGGCCTCCCAGAGTGCTAGGATTACAGGCGTGCGCCACTGCACCCAGCCTGTTTTCTTATTTAATTTATTATTGTTCTATCTCTTTAAAGAAAGAAAGGTGGGAGTATCTCCTGTGCATGGTAAGTTGTTTTTGGTTTTGTTTTTTATAAATTTAAGGCGTACAAGTGCAGCTTTGTTATTCAGATATGTTGTGCAGTGGTGAGTTCTGGGCTTTAAATGTAACCATCACTCACATAGTGTACATTGTACCCATTAAGTAATTTCTCACCCCTCGAGTGAGTTTTTTAAGTTCTCAAGGGGAATGAATTACATGGCTTTTTTCCTCAGAGCCACCATGTCATAAAATTTGCCATCAGAGCTGAACAAAATCTCTTATCTTTCCACTTCCATCTATTTCCTGTTGTTCTGTTCCCTGTTGACAGTAACCGGGTCCCCCACAAATGAGAGAGAAGGATGAGAACGGGGTGAAACAGGCCACCAGGTTGCCCTTTCCATGATAGGAAAGGGACGAGTACGTCCAAAAATATCATTTTAGAATGACACAGGGACACTCTACTTTTCCCGAGGGCCATGTGGAATCAGGATTTTTTTTTCTCTTTTTTTTTTATTTCAGCATATTATGGGGGTACAGATGTTTAGGTTACGTATGTTGCCCTTGCCCCCCCGTGGAATCAGGGTTCTTTCT
Organism: Avahi laniger; assembly: GCA_963575035.1. Classification (NCBI taxonomy): domain Eukaryota; kingdom Metazoa; phylum Chordata; class Mammalia; order Primates; family Indriidae; genus Avahi; species Avahi laniger. The sequence goes on from CAUYSK010058402.1 coordinate 43,776, forward strand.
CCATGCCTCTTTGGAACTCTGGACTCTAACTACATTTCGGCTGTCTGTCCTTATTTACCAAGGGTCAGCTACCAAGATGCCAGCAAAGCTCTCAGCTGTTTCCTTGAGGATGAGTGGCAACAGTCAGAAATAATTCAGTTGATTTAAGCCAAAAAGGGGGATTTGGGAAGGATGTGGGGAAATCCTGCAGCATAATCACGTTATGGAAAAGCAGAGATTCAGCAGGGCCTGGCGAATGGTGGCAGCCAGAATCCTGGCCCCTGGGATGGGCTCTGCAGCTTTCCCTGCTACTCTTTGTGAACTGAATTCGTGCTTCCCTCCCATTAAGAACTGGTCCTTGGCTATAGGCAACAACATCCATGTGGCTTAAGGAGAAAGGGATTTTGGAAAGATGTTAGTTATCCTCGGACTGACATTTCGCTGGCGTGCACCTGCCCAGTCCTCCTGGCTGTTCACGACCACATCCATTCCGACGGGCTCGCAGAATCAGTGAGCGGGTAGAGAAGTAGGCTTTAGGCTGAGCTTCCTAGAACTCCCAGAACCCTGTTAAAGAACAGACCCAATAAGGGAACTGCCACCAGCTCCGGAGCCACCCCTCCAAACTACGTTCTCACATACTTCCAAATCAAAGTCCCACACAGGATTATCTGGTCGAGAGGACCTAGGCCATACTTCTCCACCCTTGCCGGAGGCTGGGAAATGTAGGTTGGTTGGTTTCTTTGTGGTTTTTAGAACCTACCATGAAGTGACAAGATTTATAAAATTGTCACTGTCAAAATGCGGAAATATTTGCAAGATCTGGGCAGCTACACATGATAGATGTCCATTACTACCCACAAGGCAGAAAAAAAAACATGCACAAATTATACAGAATATAGCTTCAACCACTGAAAAAAGATTGGCCTGACTGGCTCCATTTTAGTCTGAAAGTCCCAGAAAACAGACCATCGGCCCAAACTATCAGGTGCCCATCTGAGACCAGGGTGGCAAGGCCATGGAAGAACATGGCTGTCCTTGAGGGAACCGTCTGTATGAAGGAGTGGTGGGGTCAGGGGATGCCGTGCACAAGGGACAGCATCCAGAAAGAAGAGGGTTTGAGGACATATGAAATAATAAATAATCACAAGATCAGTCGAATACTATTTAGGTAATTATTGGAGGAGTCATATTCAAAAATATCTGGTGAACTGGATATTTCAACAACTATGAATCTCCCAATTAAAGACGAGCATTGCTAGGCAGCTGGGATGAGCTTGGCACAGCCACACAGTGTTTTTAGAATCAGGCAGACCTACCTCAACCTCTTGACTCCTCTCCTTACCAACCGTATGACCACAGACAAGCCATCTACCCACTCAGAGGTCAGTATTCCCTTCTGCAAAACAATGATAATTCCTACCCACAACAATGTTGTGGAACTAACTGAGACAAGACATGGGACTGCAGGCACGTGCCACCATGCCTGGCCATGAAATTCTTCTTAAAAGGCACAACCAGGGTGATAGAACCAGATCAGTGGTAGTCCTGGGCCCAGAGGTAGGGGGAGAAGATTGACTAAAATTGGGAAGGAAGAAATGTTCAGACATGTTCCACATCTTGATCGTGATGGTGGTTCGCAAATGCATAAGTTTGTTGAAGCTCATCAAACTGTGCACTTGATATTCGTGAATTTTACGTTATATAAATTATATCTCAATAAAGCTGACAAAAATAAAGAAAAAAACCTGCCCAATCATTTTCTGCCCTTTCTGAAGACCTCCTCTTCTTGCTTGTTCACTGTATGCAGTATGGGTATCCTTCAAGGTGTGGTTTTTTCCTCCCCAATTGTTAATCTTTCTAGCTAAAATGAAGATTCTCTGAGGGGAGGAAGTCATCACAAACTGACGTAAGCCAATTTGAGTATACATGACATTGGTTTTTTTGGTGGAAATCTTAGCCACCAAAGAAGGTAGAGGTGGGTAAGGTTTAGTGGCATTACATTGATGGGAAATCTCAAACCAAATTCTGCCACATATATAAACATTTACTAAAAAACAACTTATTAACCAGCAAACACAAGACAGTTTATAAAATCTGTCCTGTAAGTCCCATGAAGTCTAAGCTCTCCACTCTTTGAAATGCTTTCACCACCACCTTGTATGAGAAGTTTATCTGAGACAGACATAACAAGATTCCAGAAACAAGATTCTATCACTCTTATAGGTGGCATTAGGCAACCAGACATCCTCCTAACCAGTGGCTGGATTTAGGACCATTTAGTATCAAGTCTCTGATGATTTCCCTAAGAGTGCAGGCTACAGGCCTTCCTAGATTCTTCTACCCTGTTTATGCAAGCAGCTCTGAATTATCTTAGCCTATCCACACATTTCAAATATCTTCAATTTCACCAAATTGAGAGCCCGCATTCATTATACAGGCTACTAGCTACAACTTTGACTAATGAAACCCTTTTCTGACATTCACTACGCTAAGCAAAACATAAGGTATTGATGAAGATATGGATATCATTCGTGCTTATAAAAGCTGCCTGAACTTCCTGATTAGAATGGAGCTGACCACACCATGACCACGTGTCCTTGGCAAGAGCCACTGCCCTTGGAGTTGGAGCTTAAACCAAATAGTGCAAATTTAATAATTTCTGTCGATACTGAACTTTTGGAAAATAAATGATAGACATCTTACTGAGAACATATCCTCTCTTCTTTTAAACTCTTCACAAAATTTTTGACTTTTAGTAGATTCTCAGTAACTGTTAATGACTATAAGCTCAGTAAATTAAGAATGGAGGGTTTTTAAACAGAAAGAAAAGAAAAGAAGACAGAAAGGAAGGGAGGGAAAGAGCAAGTGAGCACTGGCCTAAACCACTTCAGATTGTTGCCTGCGTGGCTTCTACCCCCAGACCTTCCTGTCTCTGAAGGTGTAGACACTCACCCCGGGTTCTGCCTCAGCTTTCTGGGGGGCCTTGGGGGCTGGTGGTTTTTTAAAACAGATCCAAAAATAAGGAAATGATTCTGTCTGTGGAAAGGCTAAATCACTCTGTGTAAATAAAACCAGGGAATTTCTGGACCGAAAAGTAATTGCCAGAGGCTAATTAACAGCCTAAAATTAGTCCAATTAGACCACAGAAGCCAGGCTCCTCTAGGTCTCTGAGTTTGCCATTCAAGGAAGCTCCTCTTCCCCTCCTCCCAAACATCTTCCAGATCCTCTCCTCTGCAACCAATCCTATAGGTCGTAGAGTTGGAGCCACTCAAGGTTGAGCTCAAAGGCCGCAAGAGGAGGTGATGGCGTGAACAGACAGCTCCAGGCAGACTCCTGACCCAAAATACTAGCCTGCCATCTGCCATTCCAGTCATTTCTAGTTTGTCTTTTTATGGCAACATGGCCCAAGCTTTGGGCTTCAATTCAATTCAATTCAAATCCTGTCCCTGTCACTCTCTAGGTCTATGATCTTGGGCAAATTACTTAGCCTTTATGAAGCTCAGGTTCCTTGTTTGCAAAAAACCTAGAAGAACAAAAAACAAGCAAAACATAGTACCGACCTATAGCGGCCATCCAACATTCTTTCTTGCCCAATATCCATCCCCCTGCTTGTAACGGCACCCCATTAATCTTTGGTGGAACAGCTCCTGCCCCACTCCCAGCCCGTGTGGCTCTGGTGATGCAAACTCAACACCACTCTCAATGCTTAGCTGTCACGTGACCACGATCTGGCCAGTCGGTACACTCTACCTGGGTCCACGGTGAACTATTCAGCAATGAGTCCACCTGGGATCACTGCGACTCAGTCCTGAGACTTATTAGAAGACTCTCTCACATAAAGAGAGGCTGCATGAGCACGAAGCTGAGGCGAGGAGGAGAAACACAAAATCTCGATGGCTTGAGCACTTGGACAGAGCCAGGCCTGAAGCGTGGTCTACGCAGGGACCAGTCAGTTACCGGAAGGAGTAAGTTCTATTTCTGGTGCAAGCAATTTTCTGTCATCTAAAAACCAAAATATCGTGGACTCTGGAATCATAATGCCTGAATTTAAATTGTGGCTCCATCACTTATTAGCTTTGAGATCTTGGGCAGTTTACTTAATATCTCAGTGACTCAGTTTCCTCATCTCATAAATGGGTATTAATAGCACCAACTTCATAAAACTGTTGTGAGGATTGAGTGAATATGCATAAATCCAATACATAAATAAGTATACATTACGTACTTAAAATAATGCCTGTCACATAGAATACATTATATTGGTGTTAACTATTTTATAATAAAATAATAATAGCTATTACTGACATTATACAAATGGCTATTATTATTATTATTATTATTTCTGCCTCACAGATTTATAGGGTTTGGAGGAATATAGCCAATGAGCTTGAGTGAAATTAAGAATTGTACAGGACAGTGTAGCATGGTTAATTCTCACAGCAGGAAGGAGTCTTAAAGCTTACCTAGCCCAGCCCAAGGCCCAGTTAGCCTTATTGTCTTTTTTGCTAGACTGATTAGACGGATGGAAAAACGTAGTGCTATAGATGTGTTTAGGGTATACCTTAATAAAAGACAGGACCTTGTCAAGACCCTGATGATGTCTATATGTAGATAAGATTAAGAACACTTGGGCAAGGTAGGCAATTCTATTTGACTAACCAATTCAACCAAGCCTCAGTGAGAAAGTGAGATTTGAGCATAATTTGAAGGAGTAAAGAGCATTAGCCTTAAAAATATCTGGGGGAAGAGTATCCTGGGGATAGGGAACATCCAGGGCAAAGGTCCTAAAGCAGGAGGCTGCCAGACATTCTGCAGGAATGGCAGGGTCAGAGTGAGTGAGCGGGAAAATAGAGCAGAGTGGTAGATGACAGCAGAGAGGCAGGCGGGGTCATGCCACGTGGGGGCCATGAGCCACGGCGAAGACTTCAGTTTTTACTCTGTGTGAGACAGGGACCCGAAGCACAGTTTTGAGCAAAGGAGTGACATTTGACTTTTGTTTTTAAAGATCAGTCCAGTCTGGGCGTGGTGGCTCACGCCTGTAATCCTAGCATTCTGAGAGGCTGAGGCAGCGAGAGGGTCACTTGAGCTCATAAGTTTGAGACCAGCATGAGCTGGTCTATTTTTCTACAAAAAATAGAAAAAAATAGCCAGGCATGGTGGCGCACACCTGTAGTCCCAGCTACTCGAGAGGCTGAGGCAGGAGGATCACTTGAGCCCAGGAGTGTGAGGTTGCAGTGAGCTACAATGACGCTACTGCAGTCTAGCCTGGGCAGTAGTGCAAGACCCTGTCTCAAAAAAAAAAGAAAAAATATCAGTCCAGTTCCTGTGTTGAAAATAGCCTGTCAAACAAGTGTAGAAATAAGGAGACAAGTCAGGAAGCCCTCGTAGTATCCAGGTGAAAGAAGAGGCACCTCTCAGTCTGCCGGCTCTATCCCCTCTGATCAGCTTTCCCCTGATAAAGAGCCATGTCCGCTGGCGGCTTCTGGGCTCGCATCCTCACAGCTTATGCCTGGAGGGCAAAGACCTTGTTCCCTTTAATTTAAATTTTAAAAATAAATAAGTAAAATCCAGAGAAGGGCATGCAGCTACTCAACATTCCACTTGCCACATGAGCACAGGCCTAGCACATAGTTGGCACTTACTGAATGCATTCTGGAAAACAAATAAGTAGCACACAAACATGCAGACTTCTACCTGATTGATTCTGTGGGATGGATCGCAGTGCACTGTTTACATCCTCTTGCCTTTTCTACTTTATGACCAGGAGTCGTACATACAACCTTGAGTATATGAATTTCATGCGGGTGGCCAACAGCCACGAGAGAAGCATACAGTCATACCCAGAGAAGCAGGTTCCTGGCCCCATTACCATCGTCTCCTTGTTGGGTTATTCGTCCCTAGACCATGAGAAGATATAAATAGTTTGAATCTTAGGCAATATACTTTGAATCACAGGCAATGTTATGATATCAATAAAAGGAAGAAGCCACTTTCAAATATTTTATCAACATTTTTACCTAAAAGAATAAGTGCAGAATCACGAAGTAAGGCACAGAAGAGAACAAGGAGGACACGGAGAAATATGGGGTGTTGAAATCAGACCCTGAAAACCAGTAGCCCAAGAATTGAACCTGTAGACAGATATTGTTTGGCCAGCACAGCAGTGACCCACTCATTGATTTTGCATTTTTTAATTATTATCTGATATGTAAAAGGCAGGATTTTTCATATGATCTAAGATCTCTAGTTTCTCAATAAAATGTTGTGCCGCATTACAGGTATCTGGCCATGCCAAGCCACTGTCCCCCCAGGCCCTGGTCAGCTGCATTCCCCGTAGCAGGAGCCCCTCGTTCCTGCAGGCACTCTCCTTCTGAAATTTACACTTACCTCCCTAGTCTTCGTAAAAAATAGAATTTGCAATCTCTAATTTTAAACATACTTTCTGAAGCACCACACAAAGCAAAATCCAGAATAATGTTCTAGAACTAACATGGTAAAAGAAATCGCAAACCATGGAAATGCCAAACTTATGAGTAAGAACAGAGAAGCTTTCAACTGGGTGCATTTATATCACAGAACAAGTATGAAACCAGCTAATTTATTAATTTTGGCACATCTATCACAAGTGGGATCTTTAGCCATTCCAAATCACAGAGATAAATTTAGAGTCATTCAAAGCCATCAGGGTTATTAGCTCCTACCTTAGAAAACCAGGATTAATTAACTCCTGCCTCAGTGGAAACCAGTTCTTTGGCCCATGCCTGCCTTTCTGAACCATAATCACATAATGCCTAGGGTGGATACAACAGAACCAGGAACTGGAATTGACACAAACTGTGAATTCAACATTCAAAAGAATCACACTCGTTTGTGAAACCCAGTACTGAACTGAAACAAAATACCATTGTTTTTCTAAATTGTGGACTCATTCAAAAAAGATTTCTGTGAAAACCAACAAAATCCTACTGAACTAAGTTGAGCTATAACTGAACCAATATTTTCTAAAACAATTGAACCAGAACATTAGAATATTTATCTGAACCAAACCTGTATTTTTCTATTTGTATCTCTTGTGATAAATATCTTTAAAGGCCTTTATGTTTTTGTTCTAGTTATCGTGCATATCAACACTGCAGGAAACATAATATTTCAATCAATAATTAACTCTTTTAAATTCTAGCAGACACTGCTAGTTGCCTGCCAAATACCCATTCCATCCTGTTTCTTTAACAAAATCCAGATTTTTTCAAGGAGACGTGTAACCACAGTTGGTTCCATAGGACATTAGAAAAAGCAAGTTGCTAAATTTCAGACTGTGAGATTTAAGTGGAGTTGAGTAGAACTTCCAGGAAACCTTTCGCCATGGACCCATTCTATATTCTTCCATCCTGGAATTCAGGTGTATGGCTAAAGCTTTAGTATCCTAAGATAAATTTAAGGATAGAAGCCAAGCACTAAGGATGGCAAAACATAAACACAGGATATGAGAACATTGTTGACATTCTAAAGGTCCAAACTTCTTTCAGAGATAAATAAACCTTTATCATGTATGAACCAATGTTTTAGGGGTTTTCTGCTATATGGAGCCAGATCTTATCCTAACTGATAAATATAGCACATGCTAACATTATGGAAAGCAACTCAGTACATTTTTTCAATTCAACAAATATATTCATTGACTGCTTAGGATGCATCAAGCATCGCATTAAGGATACTGACATATTTCCTGTTTTCATGGAACATAGAAGAAAGAAATTTAGCAAGGTAACTAGATGCAGACTCAGCCCAACTATTAACTAATAAAGTCTTTGTGCTTGGAGAAGTCACTTCACTTCTCTAAGCCTCAGTTGCTTCTTGTGTAATAACATGGGGTTCGACCAAATTTTTCTAATGTCACTTCCAGCTCTTTCATTGTATGATTCAGTCGGTTCCATAGAAAGCCAGTCATTTCCGTGCTACCCGTAGAGACCTGTCCCACCCTCGGTCCCCAGAGGCCAGTGAATGGGTTGTGGAGAAGGACGATGCCAAGGAGGAGCAGACGCGCAAATCCAGAGGTGTCAAACTGGCGGCCTGACCAGGCAGATCTCATCCTTATTTGGATTTTCATTTGGCCCTTGACATTTTTTAAAATTTGGATGAGTTGTCAAGATTTTTAAAAGAGGAAATTTTAAATAAAGCTCTGGATTTCCAGCTTCTCTGAGTTACTGGAAGATCTGACAACAAGAGGCCTTCTTTCTCCCATGGCCACAGGGACTAGAGCACAGTTGTCTAAACAAGCTTTCTGTTGGTCCCCGACCCTTCCCATTATCTTGCACAAGTGCTTTTCGGTTCCTTTTCCTCCCTCCAGAGTCCCTGTCGGTATGTGAGTTTGAGCCCCTGTTCCAGGCACTGTGGCCTCATGAGAAAACAACAGACTCAGCCATGACTGCCTAATTTCTGTGTCCCCTGTGTAATCTCAGCTCGGCTTTAATAACTCTCCTAGAATATTTATTAAATTCCAGGACCAGCAGCAAGGAAAGCCAAGAAACAATTAGGCTTTATCCCAGAATTGCAAGGTTGGTTTAACATTGCAAAATCAATCAATTTAATTCACTATATTAACAAATTAAGAAAAGAAAAACCATGTGACTACTTCGATAGATACAAAATAAGCATTTAACAAAATCTAACTTCCATTCCTGAGAAAAACTTTCAACAAACTAGAAATAGATGAGAACTTCTGCATCCTGATAATGGATATCATGAAAAACCTGCAGCTAACATCCTACTGAATGGTGAAAGACTGATTGCTTTCCCAACATTAGAGCAAGGAAGGATGTATGCTCTTGCCGCTTATATCCAACATTGAACTGGAGGTTCTAGCCAATGCAATAAGGCAAGAACCTAAAAAAAAAAAAAAAATTGGAAAGGAAGAAGTAAAACCGTCTTTATTCACAGATGATGTGATTGTCTATATAGAAAATCCTTTGCAATTTATAAAAAAGCTACTAGAATTTAATATATGAGTTTAGCAAAGTTTCAGAATACGAGAGCAATGTATAAAAAAATTATACTACTATATAATAGCAACAAATAGCGAGAAATAGAATTTTAAAATATAATACCATTAATAATACCATTTTAAAAATATGAAATAAGGATAACTCTGATAAAAGATGTATAAGTCCTACACAATGAAAACTACAAAACATTATGAAGAGAAATTAAAGAATACTTAAATAATTAGATATATACTGTTTTCCTATATTGGAATACTCAATATTGCTAAGATATAAATCTTCCCCAATTTGATCGTTAGATACAATACAACCCCAGTCAAAATCCCAGAAGGCTTTTCACATTATGCATTATACATTATATCATACATAAATATACATTATACATTCACATATTATATTTTTAATTTTTACATTAACAATATAAATGTGTTTTTCAATTGACAAGCAAATTCTATAATTCCTTGGGAAATGCAAAAGACCTGGAATAGCCAATTCAACTTCTAAAAAAGGATAAATGTGGAGAATTTGCACTATCTAACTTTAAGACTTAGAATAAAGCTACAATAATCAAGACACTGTGGTGCTGAATTCAAGACAGACAAGTAGCACAATGAAATAGAATAGAAAATACAGAAATATAACCTGGCAAAAGTGCAAAGGAAATTTGATGGGGAAAACAACCTTTTTGACAAATGTTGCTAAAACAATTGAATATGCAGATACAAAAAAGCAGAACTTTGACTCATCTTACACCATATAGAAAAAGTAACTCAAAACAGATCACAGACCTAAACCACAACCTAAAACTATTAACTTCTGGGGAAACAAAAAAAGAAAAAGAAAATCTTTGTGACCTTTGGTTAAGCAAAGATTTCTTAAGTACAATACCAAAAGCACAATCAATAAAATAAAAAAAATCAATAAGTTGGACTTTATCAAAATTAAAAACATTTGCTCTTTCAAAAACATTGTTAGAAGAATGAAAAGGCAAGCTGCAGACTGGGAGTAAATATATGCGAATCACATATTTGATAACAGATTTGTATCCAAAATATGTAAAGAAATCTCAACTCAATAAGAAAACAAAACAATCAAATTTTTTAAGTGGGCAAGAGATTTAAACAGACAATTCACCAAAGAAGATATACAGATGGAGAATAAGCACATGCAAAGATGCCCAGCATCATTAGTCATTAGGAAATGCAAGTTAAAACCATAATGAGACATCACTACATACTTGCTAGACTATCTAAAATTTAAATGATCAACCAAATCACAGGTTGGCAAGGATGTTGAGGAACTGAAACATTCTTGTTCACTGCTGGTGGGAATGTAAAATGGTACAACCACTTAGGAAAACAGTGTGGCAGTTTCATTAAAAGTTAAATATACGCCAAGCATAGGGCCCAGCCATTTTACTCCTAGGTATCAACCCAAGGAAAATGAAAAACTACGCTCATGCAACAACTTGCACATGAATGTTCAGCTTTATCTGTAATAACCAAAAACTGGAAGCAATCCAATGTCTACCAACAAGTGAATGAATAAAAAATGTTGGCATATTGATACAATGAGATACTACTTAGCAATAACAAGGAATGATGTGTTGATATGACATCATGAATGAATCTCAAATTATGCTAAGTGAAAAAACCCAGATCTCTCCCTGCAAAAAGAGCAGGTACTGTCCGATTACATTTTTGTAAAATTTTAGAAACTGTAAAGTAATCTACAATGCCAGGAAGCAGATCAGCAGCTGTCTGGGCATGAAGAGGAAACTTTGAGGGACAACTAATATGCTCATTATCTTGATTGTGGTGATGATTCCATGGGCATATACATAGGTCAAAACTTACTAAAATTATATTAATATATTTTTAATAAATGCTGCTTATCTTATGTCAATTACACCTGAGCAAAGCTGTTTTTTTAAAGCTTTCTTCCCCAACTCTGTGCAACTGGGCAACTGCCCTTCCACAGTCTCGCCCTTAAACCACAGATGTATTCTCTGGAGCAAGTTAACAGAGGTTCTGCGGACAGGAGGACAGCAGGCACAGTGGATGGCAAGGGAGTTATAACAAAAACAGGAAAGTCCATGTACTGCATGCCGAGACTTACTGCCCCATTTAGCCCCCCTTGGCTCCGAGAACCCTGGCAGCCAGGCCTGTCTCCTCTGGGCAGAAGACTGGAACACTCTCCTGTGGACAATCTTACCGGCCCAAGAAGAAATACCTAAACATTCTGACACTGGGGTTAGCATAGCCAGATAGCCATGTGGTGAAGACCACGGTCAACAAGCCCCACTCATGAGATCAGAGCTTCGGATTGACTTTTTAATACCCCACTCTTAACTATGAGCAGACAACCAAAATTAGAATTTAACTATTCTGAGAACATGAAGGGACAGGAAAAGTGCTTGCTTGTACAGGGGCCTGGAGAGAATTATTGGAGAGATAAATTGTACTCTTTAGGGAGAAGTGTTTTAAAAATGCCTGAAACAGAAAAACCAAGAAGTAGCAATTTAAGCGTATTATTAGGATATGTGATGATAAATATTACAAGAACCATCTGAAAGAATTGAAAGTGGTTGCCTCTTGGGAAGGTAAATGGTAAGGGATGAAGAAACTGCGGTAGCCATGTCTAGGAGAATTATGTGACTCTTTAAATTATGTGCCCATGTAACTTGCATAAAAACTGGAAGGCCAAAAAAAAGTGAAATAAAAACAATTAGAGATGAATAAAGCTCTTCAAAAGTCAATGGGTAGAATAATCACATGTCCCCATTTGCCAGAGACATTCCCAGCTTTCATCTAATAATAGTACTCCCATTTACTTTCAAAATGTCCCCATATGGTTAACTTTGTAATGGATGTGTCAGACGGACACCTCCCAAATCCACTGACCAATCTTAACAACACCTTGACATCAGGCACAGTGCCCTCCTGATGTGATGAAACAGGAAGTACACAGTACCACTTGTGAAATACCCTTGCTGAAAAAGAACTTGAATCTAATCAAGTCTACGGGTCAGGGTTTCTCAGCCTCAGCACTATTGACATCTTGGGACACGTCCTTTCTTGTGAGCGGCTGTCTGTGCATTGCAGGATGTTCAGCAGCATCCACCACCACCCACTAGATGCCAGTAGCACTCCCACCCCGAGACGTGACAGCCACAAGTGTCTCCGGACATTGCCAAGTGTCCCCTGGGAGGTGAGAGAAGCAAAATCACCCCCAGCTGAGAGCCACCGCTGTCCATCCTAAGCACCAATTTACAGGAAACAGGATGAAGAAACACGTGAAAGGACACCAGCAGAAGACAGCCGGCCAGATTCAGAAAGTGGGAAGTTCTAAAGGACGATGACCCAGCTTCTTCCACAAACATATGCCACGAGGAAGCTATGGAGGGAGGGACTATGAGAGTTTAAAAGCCCTTAAAAATACATCAACAAAGGCAATACGTGGACCCTGTTCGGATCCTGATGTAAACAAACTGCAAAGGGACATTTTTGATATAATCGAAGAACAAACTGTATAATGACACTAAGAAATATTGTTAATTTTGTGAGTGGTAACTATGGTTGCCTTTTTTTTTCTTTTTTTGGAGACAGTCTTACTCTGTCACCCTGGGTAGAGTGTAGTGGCGTCATCGTAGCTCACTGCAACCTCAAACTCCTGGGCTCAGCGTCCCAAGTAGCTGGGACTACAGGCACGCACCACCACACTCGGCTAATTTTTTCTATTTTTAGTAGAAACAGGAATCTCGTTCAGGCTGGTCTTGAACTTTTGAGCGCTCAAGCAATCCTCCTGCCTCAGCCTCCCAGAGCCCTAGGATTACAGGCATGAGCCACCACACCTGGCTGGTGACATTATTTTTTTTTTATTTATAAATGATGTGATTTATTTAGATCTTTTAATGGTATCTTTTTTATTATTATTATTTCAGCATATTATGGGGGTACAGGTGTTTAGGTTATGTATGTTGTCCTTGCCCCCCCCCACCCCCGTGACATTATTTTTTCAAGCTTTCTGTTAAAGATACTTATTGCCGAATTAACAGATAAAGTGGCATCTTTCTGGTTGCAAAGGGGGAAGGTGGGAGATGAATGAAATGACATCCAGAGAGCAATGATTATTGAAACTGAGTGACAGGGGCATGAGTGTTCATTATACTCTTCTCTCAACTTTTGTGTAAGTTTGAAATTCTCTGTAACAGAAACCTAAATGGAAGAGATAAAATCCAAGAAATTAACAAAGCATGGCTCAGTGGGAAGAAAGGGACTTCCAGAGCTCAGGGCTATGTTGCTGGCTCTGCCACTAACAGGTCTGGTCATTTTAAGCAGGGAAGCCACTTCTCTGGCCTACAGAAGAAGGATCTTGAAATAAGGGATTTCCATAGTCCCTTCCAGGTGAGATTTGCAACGACTCTACAACATTACCTGAAAATGCAACCTGAAAAAGTGAGCTGAGTCGCAGCCCTGAGGACCCGACAGTCTCAAAATCCCGAATCTGGGGTGGAGGCGCTGTGGTGCCTTTGGGCCCAGGTTCCCAGATTAAGCCACGTGCCCCCTCCCCAGGCCCTGGGCTAGTTTAGATGCAGCAAGACCAACTGCAGCGGAACATTCTGAATTAGAAAGCGCCTGCTGAATAAGGCTTACGTCAAACCTCTCTTGAGGCGGCTGTGGCTGCAGTTTGAGTAACTTGTCAGGAAAGTGCGAATTACAAGTCAGTATTACAAAAGTGTTTATTTTCAGCCTTTCCAAAAAACAGTGAGAAAGAGGAAAGCATGCATAATAAAGCAGCCGGGCATCTGAGGCCAAAGTTGCATTTTCCTTACCCTCTCCTCCCACCCTCCCACCTGAAGCCTTAACTACAGGCAACCCTTTCCTGCCAACCCAGAGCCGCAAACGGGAGGAGGCCAGGTGGAAAGAGACGGAGGAAGGAGGTACCACTCACAGGTGCAGGCGCGGAGCCCAGTGTGGCAAGGGAACAGCAGAGTCCTGTTCTCCCATGGACCTGCCGAGTCCTGCTGCAATGAAATGACGAGCTTGGGACCAACTGCCAAATGCCACAAAGCCAACCCTATTACAGAGAGCTCCTGAAATACCCTCAAAAACAGCATCCAAAAGATCTCCGCCCTTGCCTTGAAAAATGCAGAAACCTTCATTGCCACCCTACGTAAAGCATCGGGCACGGAGAAGGGAAGGGAGAGCTCACACCCATCCCCTCCCCTCCACCCCCATCCTGGGCCCCAACTAAAACCTCAGCTTCTTGCCCTCAGCCTGTCACAGGGGCCTCCCAGTGGTCTTCCGGCTGTCCACGAGGTCAGCTGGCCGTGAGGGTGACCTTCTTCTCTTTAAGATATTTTCCCAAGTTCCCATTGCCGTGGGGATAAAATCTTGTGCACGGAACCTCCAGTAGAGGCAGTGAATACTAATGATTTCAAAGCATCCTTGGAAATCACAGGAGATGCAAGCCTCCCGTGGATACACCCAGAATAACTTTCTTTATATTCATATGCGAGGCCGGGGGGGCAGAACAAAGGGCCTCCCCCAGACTCTGGGGCTCTTGGCTGTAGGCCTGGCCTCTCTAGTCTCCCCAGACTCTGAAGTTACCAAATGGCAGGCCCCTCCCTGCAGAAAGGGCTGTGGAAAGGGCAGCCCCAGATAGTGAGTCCCCCAGACTGAGAGGATTCAAGGAACAGAGCAGCCCCAGGAGGCATAGAGGGTGCATTCCAAAAGTCTTGTCCACCTGAGTCATCAATCAAAGCAGTTCAGCAGGCTGCCAAGGGGCCAGTGGCAGAGGCAAACAAGAACCTCGAAGAGTAGAGAGTATCAGAGAGTCAGCAGGAGGAGGATCAGGTCGATTCTGAAGATGAAGTACGAATGCCTGAGGGGCTTCACCAAAAAATGTTTAATTATACAAGTAACACATGAATAAATTCTCCTAAGAAAATATTTGCATCATTTCAAATCAAGCTATTGTATTGGTTAGGATGTATTTAATTGTAACAGAATGCCCCACTAGCAGTGGTTTAAATACTAAAGACATTTAAATATCTCAGGGAACAAGAATTTTGGAGGAAAATCACTTCTGCTTCAGAATAACAAGAAGATGTCAAGATGCTGGGCTGATGTCGCTACATCTCTTCTGACCTTTCCCTCATGGTCACAAGATGGTTGCCATAGCTCTAAGCATCACATTTTCAAACAACACCAACCCAAGGCAGAATGGAAAGGGAGAGGCAGAGCTCTTCATCCACTACACTCTCTTTTATTATTAGAGCAAAAAAATACCTCCTAAAATTTACCAGGAGACTAGGTCATGAGCCTACCCCTAGACAAATCATAGGCAAAGAGGAGTGGTAGAAACATTCTTGGCTTAGACCAACCATAATTTGACAATTGGACCTACCTTCCCCGAGCACAGTGCTGCCATTTGATACCTGAACAAAATTTGAGTTGTCAGCATTGAAGAAGGGGATGGGTGTGGAATGCCTATTATTAGGCAATCAGTAGTGTCTACCACAACTGAGGTCCCCTTTGAACACCACTTCCCAATCTTGACCCTCCCCCCATGTCCCTGGAGCAAACCACTACTACCAGATTGATATATATTATTCCAGACTTTACATACATGTGCAGATACATACACACAAAATACCAAAATAGACTGGGGGCAATTAATAGACTCATGTGTGTGCATGTATGTGTGTGTTGAAAACATTCCATTCCACTCCAGGCACCTTTCTGCAATTTGCTTCACCACTCAACAATAGGTCTCGGCAATCTATCCACATCAATACTTATTGATCTATTCTACCTTTTCAACTGCTGCATAGCATTCCCTGGCATGGACACTTCACAGTTTATTTAGACACTTCCCTATTGATAGCTTCTTGGGTTGTGTTTATGGCAGTTTCTAAGCACTTCGGTGGATAAATGCGCTGAGTGTGCTCCCTTTGCCCCTCCACATCCATCCTTCTCTGCTCTGTGTCCGATTGCCGACACCACTGTAGAGAGCATGAGCTGGCTCCTTTGCTCCCTGGCATCCGGTTGAATGAAACCTATGTGAGTAGCAGGAAATCCAAGAGTAAAAGAGAGAGAACCTGGAGTGTTTATTAATTCTGATTCACTTCCTACCAAGCTGCAGCTGGCAGAGGCTGCGTTCCTCTACCAAAGGCCACCACTCCCGTTAAGGGGCCTGTCCTACAGGAGGTTCCAGTATCTGCTATTGTCCCGTTGCCCCTCCAGGCCCAGGGGTGGTAGCATCTCCCCCAGCTGCTACCCTAAGGAACTTCACCATCCTCTGTTGGTTTCTCTTACTTTTTGCAAGTAGCCCTTTATTAAACTCTCTTTGACTATACCTCTCCAGTGTGCTGCCTGCTTCCGGCTGGATTCGGACTGATCGTGCTAACTCCCTTCACTTAAAAGGGTGAGGACCGACCACGAGACCACAGCCATTGACTACAAAGGCTCCACTTGCCCCGGTTTGTCTCACCGTTTCTCCCAGCATCTCCCCTTCCCAGCTGTGCTTTCATCTCCTCTCCGTCCCTTGGTCCTTGTATAAGCAGCATCCCAGATGACCGCCACCCAGATCTACTGCTCCCTGGGACTCGACTCTGTATGCTACTCTATGGGCACACTGGGTCCCTATCCAGAGTGACTTGTCCTCATGTGTGGAACCCACAGGGATCTTTAATTGACTGCTAAATCAGAGCCAGAAAACGATCTCAGTTCTCACAGCACAGAAACAGGAAAATGTGTGTAATCCCCAACCATAGGAACATCTCCCAGGGACATGATAAACGCTCAAAGGCTCCCTCTCACCTCTTGGGCTCTCTAATACCTCACCTCATACCTCTTCTCAAGTTCAACACTAAGTGTTCTACTTTAGGCCCCAATATTAGTTTAGCAACCAGTCAACAAATTTCCAAAGCTCCCAGCATAGCAGTTAAGAATATAGTCTTTTCAGCAATCCCTCTTCTGGGTATATAATCAAAGAAGATGAAATTACCACCTTGTAAAGATATCTGCAGTCCCGTGTTCACTGTAGCATTATTCACAACAGCCAAGATATGGATACAACATAAATGTCCATTGGCAGACAAATGGATAAAGAAAATGTGAGCGCTATATACATATAAACACACGCACACGCACACACACACACAATGGAGTATTACCAGCCTTAAAAAAGGAGGAGATCCTGCCATTTGCCACAAGGAACCTGGAGGACTTGTGCTAAGTGAATTGAGCCAGACACAGAAAGAAAAATATTGTATGATCTGATGTATATACAGAATTTTTTTAAAAAGAGCTCAAATACACTGAGATAGGTGACAGTAGTTACTATGTGCAGGGAGAAGAGAGAAAGGAAATTGGGAGACTTAGGTCAAAGCATACAAAATAACAAATACGTAGTATGAACAAGAGTAGAAATCTAATAACAACATTAGAACTAAGTTAATAAAATTGTACTGTATTAGGGATTTTTATTAAATAAGTAGATTTTAGGTGCTCTTGTCACAAAAAAGTAACTATGTGAGAGGATAGATATGTTAATCTGGTTCACTAGAGTAACCATTTTACTATCTATATGTATCCCATAATTCATGTTGTAAACCTCACATATACACAATAAAATTTATTTTAAAAAGAGAATATGGGCTATGAAGTCAGATAAATTAAGCTTCAAATTTTGATCCCACCACTCAGCAGTTGAGAGACCTCATGAAGGTTATTCAACTGCTTTCTGCCTCAGTTTCCTCATTTGTGAAATTGAAATTATAAAATTAATTACTTCATGGAGTTGTTTCAAATATTACATAAGATAATATATCTAAAATATCTTAACACAGAGCCCAGTCCACAGACATCCCTCCATGAATGGAAACAGATATGATTTCCTCAATTCCATACAAGCTGCTGTGGGAGGAAAGAGAAGACATGGTCCCTACCCTCGTGGAGCCTGCAATCTACTTTGGAAGATGAAAAGAACTTCATCTTATCATGAACAGCACACATGACCCTATATTTTTAAGAGGTAAATTCTCAGGTATAAATTCCAGGGCAACAGTGTTGGAATTATCCTTTCACATATCTGTCTTTTCATATTGCCTGTATGTTTCTTGAGCCCCAACCATTATTTTGTGTAATAATAATTTTATCATTTGCATAATAATATACCCATTTTGTACACCCATTGGTCTTTGTATGTCTGCTGCTCAGTACACAGTAAGTATTCAAACAAATTTGTCAAAATACCCACAAAATATTTGTACAGCATGTTAAAACAAGCACTTAGTTCTTTACAAAGCACTTGGAAAGTGAAGCATCATTTATTCTCATAACAATCCTGTGAGATAGTTACTATTATTGTTAGAATCCAGATTTTCCAAACTAAGCATCTTGTTCAAATCACACAGTCAGTTTATGGTGGGGCTGGCCTGGGACCGAAGGCTTTTGACTATGAGTATTGATATAAGGGCCACAGAAGTCCATAAGCCAAAGAAGTCAGCCCTCTGCCAAATGTCTTTTTCTGGCCTCAAGTCTGTTCTCTTTTTTTAACCTTTCTCCTTGCTCTCTTCTGCTGAGACAGCTGGCTCCAGTTTTTTCTTTTAGCCAAAAGGAATCCAATTTATTAGGATTTCTTTTGAAGGAAGCAGAGACTCTCCTGTTTATCCAAGCCCCTATCAGACATATAAATGTATAATACAATCATTAAACTCTGAATTACATGACATACTCATAACCACACACAAGCTATTAAAAAGTTCGTTACCTCCAGTGGGAGATATTCACCATGTTCACTGTTCTCTCCTCTTGGCAAGGTTAGGAGAGAACATGAGCTCTCTGCTTGAGGGAGATCTTTTATTTTCCCTAAGAATCCTTCTAACAGTAGTTGCATTGCTGAGAAAAGCTTGTTTATTTATATGCTTCTGAACGCACTGGAAGGCAATCACAAAAACCACTGTATGCTCTTTGGTGGGAGGAAGAGCAAACAATACTGAAATGTGTAAAGTAAAAAGAGAAAATTCTTAAGAGAATGAGAAGACAAGAGAAAGACTGGGAGGAATTATTTATAAAAGATATATCTGATAAAGGATTGTTATCCAAAACATACGAAGATCTTTTAAAACTCAACCACAAGAAAATGAACAACTCAATTTTAAAAATGACCAAATGACCTAAATGACCACCTCAATAAAGAAGATACCAGGTGGAAAATAAGCATATGACAAGATGTTCAGCAACATGTATATTAGGAAATTGCAAATTAAAACAATAATGAGATACCACTACCCACCTATTCGAATTGTCAAAAACCAAAACACTAACAACACCATATGCTGGCAAGGATGTGGAGCAACAGGAACTCTCATTCACTGTGTGTGGGAACGCAAAATGGTACAGCCACTTTGAAAGACAATTTGGCAGTCGCTTACAAAACTAAACATACTCTTACTATATGATCCAGCAATCGTGCTCTTTGGTATTTACCCAAATGAGTTGACAACATGTCCACATGAAAACTTGCCAATGAGTGTTTATGACAATTTTATTCATAATTGCCAAAACTTGGAAGCAACCAAGACAACCTGCAGTAGCAGAATAGATAAATAAAGTGTAGTACATCCACACAACAGAATACTATTCAGCGCTAAAGAGAAACGCACTATCAAGCCATGAAAAGACATGGAGGAATCTTAGATGCAAATGAAAGAAGCCAATCTGAGCATCTATATACTGTAAGATTCCAACTATATGACATTTTAGAAAAGGCAAAACTACTGAGAGAGTAAAAAAAAATCAGAGGTTGCCAGAGGTTAGGGGTGTGGAAGGATGAATAGGTAGAACACAGGGGACTTTTAGGGCAGTGAGACTACTGTGTAAGACACCATAATGGTAGATGCATGTCATTCTACGTTTGTCCAAACCCACATAATGCACAGCAGCAAGAGTGAACCCTGGTGTAAAATATGGACTTTCGGTGACTATGATTTGTCAAAGCAGGCTCATCAATTGTAGCCAGTGTACACACTGGTGCAGGATTTGAGCTGTGCATGTGTGAGGACAGGGGGGTATATGGGAACTCTCTGTCCCTTCCGCTCAATTTTGCTATGAACCTAAAACTGCTCTAAAAAATTCTTTCTTTTTTTTTTTTGACATGGTCTTTCTCCGTTACCTGGGCTACAGTGCAGTGGCATCTTCATAGTTCATTGCAACCTCAAACTCTTGGGCTCAAGTGACCCTACTGCCTTAGCCTCTCTAGTTGCTGGGGGGGACTACAGGCATGTACCATCACACCCAGCTAACCTTTTAAATTTTTTGGAGATGGAGTCTCACTGTGTTGCTCAGGCTGATCTCGAACTCCTGGGCTCAAGCGATCCTCCTACCTTGGCCTCCCAGAGTGCTGTGATCACAAGCGTGAGCCAATGCACCTGGCCAAAAAAATTGTCTTTTTTTTTAAGTAAAAGATTTTTCCTCATGCCTTCCATGCCCAATCCCACTCCCCATGTGTAACTGTTGTTAAATATTTAGTCTATTTTCTTCCAGTCTTTTTTCTCACACACACATAAAGTCTGTGTATATGTAAGTTTTTTTTTTAAAGACCAGAAACAGCTGGGTATATACACATGAGTACAGCACCGTCTTCTTATAAGAGTGGAAATACTTAAAAGTACCTACTTGTTCAAAATAGGGAATAGTTAAGTGAACTATTACTTATTGCTAACCAGCACTGTGTAATGGAAATGACTTTGGACTCTAAGTGGCTAGAGCAGAGCAGCAGTAATAGCAGAAGAGTCAGACAGAATCGACTTAAATTCCTGCCTCACTATTTAAAGAAGTAGTGAGTTCTCTCTGAACCTCAATTCTTCATCTGTACCATAAAAATAGTAACACTTAAAGGATTGCTGTATGGATTAAATTAAAAGTGAGAATGTGTACAAAGTCCTCAGCAAAGTGCTTGGCACTTAACAGATGCCCTGTCAGCCATGAGCCCTTCCGGAGGGCAGACCCCTGTCCTGAGGACTGCTGTTCCCCAGCAGCTTGTCTCAGTGTCTGGCACAAAACAAGCAGCGAAATCAATGTTGGCTGAGTGGAACTGGAGTAGAACGATATAGCTTTTAAAAATCAATATTTAAAGACATGGATAGGATTTGGTATTTCAGGAAAGATGAGACTCAATACAGAGAATGAGAGGCTGGCGCAAGGTTGGGAGGCTCGGGGGGAGTCGAGGTCAGGGAAGCCGTGGCCACCATGCACTGCAGGAAGGGCCGGGGAGGAAGGGGACCCTCGCGGGTGACCTCTGCTGCCTGCAGCGCCAAAGAAGTGATATACCCAGGGGCCTGTCAGAAGCTGCTGGCAAACCTCACACCTTCCCTGGTAATGGAGATTTTCTCTGCACTGCCAGCTTGGCTCTCTGTGGACACACTGAGAGAGAGAGTCTGGTCCTGCGCAAACAGCTGCAGAAAAGTGAGTTCTCATAAGGCGAAAGGAGGGAGGATGCTCATGGCACAACCTATAGAATATTGCAGGAGCATTTCTTAAAACTAAAAATAACTTCAGTTTTATGTTACCAAAAAAAACAAAACAAAACTGTGCTGATTGTAGGAAGGAAGAATCATCCATTATCTATCCAGTCAGAGAAAACCCTTGTTAATACCTTGGTCTTATTTACTGCTAGATCTTTCCCTAGGCCTGCATGCATATATCTTACACATATCCTATATGTAAAATACTGTATGTGTTTTCCATACATGACACCCTTTTATCATGTCAATAAACAATCATCCATGACATCATTTTTAATGGCTGAATAAAATCCCAACGTCTGGCTGAACCATACTTTATCTAACCAATCATCTATTGTCAGACATTTGGGTCATTTCCAAAATCTTGCTACTATAAACAGAGCTGCCAGGAACTTCCTTAGAGCCAAGCCCTGAACTTCTGATCCTCTTTCACAGAAGGGTGAAAGAGAACAATGAGCTATTTGCTAAAGTCGACTTCAACCGCAAGCCGCCACTCCCTCTTCCCCACGCCTGGTGACTCTCAGGTCTCTAGAGTCCAGCTGGAGGACTCCACGGTCAGGACCTTGGGTTCTTGAGGATTTGTCCCACTCCCAGAAGGAGAGTCAGAGCCTTTTTGAATCCACATAATTAGATGTGAGGGCCCAGAAACCCGGCCAGCTCTAGCCAAAACTGGAAAGCTGATTAAGGAGGTCTTGGCCCACCATCAACTCCCTCTTCAGTGTTTCCATTCTGAGTACCGTCCTGTCCTCCCAAGAGGCAACTGCCTGGTCTCCAAACCCCTGGGCCCTGCTGTCAGATTCTGATAACCTAATTTCTACAGCTGTGACAGCTTCCAGGCTAGAAAGGGCCGTACCATCCAGTAGCATGTCTTTTCAGAAAGCTCCCTTTAGCACCTTGAGTCAGTCAACATGTTTGGAAGTAAACACCGCAGGAAGGCACCAGAGGAGAAAGACATCATCCCTGCCCTCGGGTGCTTGTCCTTTGTGTTAGCCTCCTAGGGCTGCCACAGCAAAGCACCACGAACTGGGTGGCTCCAAACAGACATTTATTCTCTCACAGTTCTGGAGGCTGCAAGTCAGAAAGCGAGGTGTCGGCAGGCCCGTGATCCCTCCGAAGGCTCCCGGCAAGAATGTTCCTCCCTCTTCCTAGTCTCTAATGGTTGCTGGCAATGCTCGGCCTTCCTTGGCTTGCAGCTGTACCACTCCAATCTTTGTCTCCCCCTTCACATGGCCTTCGTCTGTTTATCTGTGTCTCTGTCCAAATGTCCCTCTTCTTATTGGACACCGATCCTATTGAATTTATGGACACTGTAATTCAGTATGACCTCACCTTGACTAATTACACCTGCAAAGACCCTATCTCCAAATATATCACATTCTGAGTTTCTGCATGAACATGAATTTTGGGGAGGTACTACTCAACCCAGTACACATGCTGATAGAAGCAAAGATTAATATAAAAAATCAAAACCACACATAGGAAATTACTATTACAGATTTAAATGAGCCAGGAGGGATTAGAGGTGGATGTGAGTATGGGTGTGAGGAATTGTGAGTTTGGGGATGTCCTATGAGCACCTTTAAGTCACTCTGTCTTGCACCTCCTGGTCTAGCTGTGAGATTCCAGTGCCCACCAAAACTCCTGTGCAAGAAGGAATACTTCCTAAATTCTCTCCAGCTCTACTCGCAACCCTATTTCCTTTCAACTGTAAGTTCTGGAGACAATCATGGCAGGGAAAAGGCAGACCTTAATGAGGAACACACAAAGGCAAAACTGTAACAGCCTCCCCTCTAATTCACTGTGCTTTCTGCACATGATTTTCCCTTTGCCTCTACTATTTCAAGTTTTAAAAAGTGGAGAAGGTGCAGGAAGCAGCATCATTTTGAACCTGTGAGATTGCTCTTTCCTGTCCCAGTTGCGCCCCGCTAATATAGCAGGGTCACAAACTCCTGGTGAGACAATTAGGGTGGAGCCCTTCTCCCACGGGCTCAGGCAACAGTCCCTGCATTTCCAAAGCTGACCTTCAGGCTGGAAAGGCTCGGCCGATGCTGAGATTTGAGAGGTGCCACATCACAACAAAGTCTTTTTGTTACAGTTATTGTTGTTTTTTCAGAGACAGGGTCTCAATCTGTCACCCAGGCTGGAGTGCTATGGCCCAATCATAGCTCACTTCAGCCTCAAACTCCTGGGCTCAAGCAATCCTCCTGCCTCAGCCTCCCAAGTAGCTAGGACCACAGGTGTGTGTCATCATGCCTAGCTAAATTTTATTTTTTGTAGAGACAAGGTCTCACCATATTGCCCAGGTTGATCTTGAACTCCTGGCCTCAACCAATCCTCCCTCCTCATCCTCCCAAAGTGCTGGGATTACAGGCATGAGCCAACCGCACCTGGCCACAACAAAGTCTTGACAGAGCCACCAGGGTTCTCTTCAGAAGCATATGCCCCCATACCTAAAACTTCCCCTTGAACAACCTAAAGGAAGTTTATTATTTTTCTCCACCAACTCTTACAGATAATAGGAGTAACCCCTAAAAAGTGCTCTCATCATTGATGCCCCATCCATAGAATGCCCAGCACATTGTCCCATGAAGACTATGACCTTGACTACAGGCTTTCTTCTGTAAGCATCTTTGATTCTTGGCCTAAGAACTTTCTTTGACTGCTTAAGGAGAGCATGCTGAAAGTACAGGGGAGAGAAACCTTTGGGAACAACCCCCAAATAGTGAGTAACAGGAGATAGTGAAAAAGACCCCAACTTCCTTGCCCCTGGGGGAGAGGGGACGCCTCTGAGGCTTGCTCTCTGCAGTCTCCCAGAGATCCCCACAGGACTCAGCCCCAGCCGTCCACTGTGGTAACCTGCTCACAAATGCATCCTGTATTAACTCATGTCCCCACTCCCTTACCTGTACTTCCTGGAGGCACCTCCCAAATACACTCTTTGCACTCAAATCCGTATCTTCAGGCCAGTTTCTGGGAGTACCCAACTTAAGACACACGGTTGTGTTCATGTGCATTTCCCTGTTGGACAGTGAGACCCCCCAAGGACAGGCGCCAAATCATACTCCTCTGAACACTTGCCATTTGGTCCCTGACAAATGTTTTATATGCATTGTCTCATTTTATCTGCACAACTACCCTAAGAAGCCACCACTATTATTATTATTTCCATTTTACAAAGGAGAAAAATGAAGCTCAGAGAGCTTAAGTCACTTGTCCAGCGTCACACAGGCTATAGAAGCAGAGCTGGGATTTGAACCAAAGTGATCTCTCTCTGAATTCTACACTCTTAATGATTGCATGTTAGTTTATGGTATTCAATAAGGGGTTGTGGATGGAAGGAAGATGGCAGCAAGCAAAGTCAACAAGCATTGGTACAAGCTTCATTATTTGGATGCTGGAGATAAGGCCCAAGATCAGCCAATTTCTCAAACATGTTTAACATCCAGTGGAGACAGAGGCCATCAGAGTGTCCCTCCCCAGATTTTCCTGAGTCTCTTTTCTGTTCTTGTATTGATTCAAGAAGCATTTATTTATCCCTACTGTGTCTAAGACATTGGACTAGGTCCTGTGGAGGTTACAAGTTAATTCAAAGCAAATTCAAAGAGCTTATAATCTACTGGGCAGGTTTGGGAAGGGGACAAAGATAAGGTAGAAGTAACTGAAAAGATAAATGACAAAACTAGAGTTGTCATCAGGCCAAGTGAGTTGAGCGAGAAGTGTCATGTTTTCAGAGGTGGCCCTTGAGAACTGGGTGGATGGCTGCCCTAGAGACGGTGTGCTTAGAGGACGGGGGAGCTTGCTGGCTGGGAGCAGGGCCTGGGAGGGAAAATGAGAGGGGAGAGGCACATGAGCAAAGGCACAAAGCAAGGGGATTCCAGGCGATTCTCCCCCACCTTTCCTCGGGGCAAAACAACTTGGGAGTAAAAGGAGGCCACTGAAGATGTTTACCAGGAGGGAAACCAAGGTTGAAAAGACAACCTGGGGATTATAGATACATGGTAATTCATGACTGCTTTTCAAGCCAAAACATGTATAAAGTACACAAACCACGTACTGAATAGGTCACCTTTCCCGCAGGTCTAAGAGGGCTGATTGAGTAAGATGACGCATGTGGCCATTACAGCTCCCCTCTTTGAAAACTTGGCACCAGAAGACATTGCTTAACCACCAGCTCTCACTGTTGTGCTTGGACTGCACAGCTTGGAACTCAGGAGTCACAAACTTTGGGGGTTGAAGACATTTCCCTGAAGGCTTGGCAACTGAGATTTCATTTATAGCTCCTGTGCTGGGAGAGGATTTCTTCTTTGCTCACCTTCGCCCTTCTCCCCATTGAGGGAGTGGGTAGAAGAGTCTGGCACAGTGGATGAGAAAGACAAAGAGCCCAGCCAAGTACTCTGCATAGTTTTGTAAGAGCAATCGGCATGGAAAGCCTTGAAGATGGTGGGCTACCATGGGCAGAATTTGCTCAAGAAGGGCCTTCCCCTTAGTGTGTGTTCAGAGCTAACAGCTCTCCACGCCCCTTCAGCATGTCCCCATACACATATGACCTAAGGGAAAACAATATCTGCTCTGCAAATGCAGCTTCATGACCTACCCCAAGTTCCAATCTGGTGGCTTCCCCCAGGCCTCTTCCAAATAGAAATTCCACAGCCAGCACTCTTGCCAGCTTACAGTTAGAGTTTTATAGCCAGGGCTATAGGAAGACAAAGACAGGATCCAAGTCCCAGGAGATTGCAAATAGGTTTGCCATTTACTCGGCAAGATACCAGGAGCTGTTAAAGTGACACTGTGTAGGCAACAGGCCTGTGTAAGGATCATGCCCCTGGCTTTCCCCACACTTGCTATAGATCAGGTGAGGGCAGGTGTATTGGTACCTGGGAGCAGAAGGTTAAATGCTTCTCCATTTCTTCTCCTCCAACCCTAGGATGTTCCTGAGATGCATTTCATAAGTTTCTTAGAAGGTTCTGCATAGTGGTGGCCAACTCAATAACTCATCCTTTTATTTTGATGGGGTTCCGAACACACTACTCCAAAATATGGCACCTTGGCATTTGAGAAAATAGCAGAAGCAGGAAGGTCTCTCTGACCTTCTCTTGACTTTCTCCCTTGAAACAGGCCAGAAAAAATTCTCTGACCTTCACCTAAGTACGTCATAAGACCATCATTCCAGAGGTGCCCTCCCTGTACCTGGAGGAAAGGACTGACATTATCTCTGAAGATACAGGGACAGAAAGAAGAATCTGAACAAACAGGCCTCGCTAAGTTCCCCCTAGTTTATCACCATTCTTACCCCTTGTCCAATCATACTTCTCCACGACTGTCCATTCTTCACTAAATCTAAACATAAAACACACAGGTTTCCTTCTTTCTTTGGGTCTTCATTTCTGAAGGCCTCCATGTCACGTAAAATATATTAAATAAATGTGTGTGCTTTTTTTCTTGTCAGCCTGTCTTTTGTTATAGGTGCCTCAGCCATGAACCTAGCTATGAGTGAGAAATCTCTTCTCCCCTACAACCGGATCTCTCTTCTTCCCTGTTTCACTCTTAAATATACTATTCACATATAAGCCTTCCTGTCGGGCTCTGTTTTCAGCAGAACCCAGGCTAAGGCACTCAGAAATCTCAAGAGGTATCACTTGGCTACTGCAAGTGACCCAGTAGGGCACAACAACGAGGCTTTCCTCAGATCCTTGCTTGTGCTGGTGCTGAACGTGAACCTTTCTGTTGCAACCAGCTAGGCATTGACTCTGAGGGAGGTCCTCAGTACACTCAACCCACAGAAGGAGGAGAAAAGGCCGCCTTTGTGTACACTGGATAGGCAAAGCAGGTGAATTCTTTTCATCAAGTCCTGCTTCATTTTGTCGATTCACTAGAACTCATGCTGTGGGAGGGCCACTGACTCACGATGCAGAAACGGGAAGATCAGTTTCACTAGAAGTGGGATGTTTCACACACTTCTTACATACACACCTCAGGACACAAAGTGGGGTGACGTGGTTTGGCTGATGTCTAAGTGCCCTCAACTCAACTCAATATAGAGATTTTAACCAAATATAGCAGGGAAGCTTCGGTTTGAGAATCCAGCTTCCTCTTCCAGAGCAGATGAAGGGGAAGGGAAGGAAGATGGGATTAGAGTTAAAATAAACCTGAGAGGGAAAAGTAGAATGCTAAAGAGGAGAAGGAAAGAAAACCTCCTCCACATCTTCTTCCAGTTCAGCACCTAGGTCTGACCACAATGGCTTTCAAAGTGAGAAAACATCCAGAAATAGACATGTCACAGGGATATAAAGGTTGAGGTTTGTTTGGGGTGGGAAAACTAAGATTACAAATAGTGAAAAAAAAAAAAAAGTAGTATTTAGCTTTTAGCACTTGTCTTGGAGAAAAAAATCACATTGTAAGCTTAAAACTGTTATGATTATAAATTTATCGTTTTTGATATGTTAAAAGTATAAAGATGAGAACAAAAAAATTATTTCTGAGTTTTTTGGAAGTGTATGAACGGAAAAAAAAAAAAACCCCCTTTTTCTCCACACCCGTCTCTGGCAGCAGGGGGCCTGTTAACATCTACCAAGGTCCTGAGTGTTTAGTTACACAGCATCCTGGAGCCTGGTTAGGAGCATGAGCTATGCAATCCCGCTCCGAGGTATTTACTTAAGAGAAATGAAAACTTAAGTTTACATGAAAACATGTACACAAATGTTTATGCATTTTTACTCATAATCCCTCCAAACTGGGCACAACCCAAATTCCTTTGACTGATTGATGGATAAAAAAAACAGTGGTACATCCATGCCCTGTACTATTTCTCAGCAATAAAAAGGAACAAATGATGTGCACATGCAGTAGCAGAAGAAGGATAAATGTCAAATGCATGTTGCTAAGTGAAAGAAGCCAGTCGCAAAAGGCTGTATGATCCCATTTGTATAACATTCTAGAAAAAGCAAAACAGATAGAAAATGGATCGCTGGATGCCCAAGGCTGGGAGTGAATGGAAGGAGGGATTGATTACAAAGGGGTACAAGGGGATTTTTGAGGGTGTTGGAGCTGTCCTGTACTTGATCGTGGTGGTGGTTTCGCAACCATATGCATTTGCCAATGCTCATAGAAATTGTACGTTACTGAAAAGGGTGGATTTTACTATTAATATATGTAGATTTAGCCCAATTTATTTAAAAAAAGAAATGGGCTAAGGAGTCACTGGCCTGTTACAGAGCCTCAGCTCCAGTCATTTCCTTCGCTGTGTGACCTTGGATGAGTTACTGAAGCTTTCTGGGACTTGTGTTTTTCATCCTCACGTGGAGCTATAACAGCTTCTAGTTCACAGGTTCATTACAACGACTTAGTGAGTGAATGTACGCAACGTAGTGCCCATTCAGCATTACATCTCATCATAGCCAACCAGCCAAGAGGCACAGCATGAACCACCTCCAGGTAGACCTGCTATCTGTCTGCCCTATACTCTACCCCTACCCCCAGCCCAGCCTGCTTCCAGTGAGTCCTCTGCCCGGCCTGGATTTCTGGGGAGGAATTGAGGCCACCCCTGTGGACTATGGGAGCAGTCTGAGCTGGGTTAGGGCTTGGTGTTACTGAAATCTGGCTTTGAGACCCAACCGTCTCTGGAGGTTTTAAAATCTCTTTTCCATAGCCACCAGCTGTGCCCCCACCTCAGCCAGTAGGCTCACAAACACCATACCAGACAAAAGGTATGCTTTCCTCTGCTCCTACAAGACTGTCATTTTATCCTATTCTTTATTTCCTGGCACATAGTAGATGTTCAGTAAATGAATAGCAGCTATCACTCCCAGGCAACTAGCTTCTTGGCATTTTAGCAAACTGTACTAAACATTGTTTGATTGTGGGCTTTTCTTTCTTTAGTTTTAGGAGCAGAGTGTTTGTGTCCTATCTCCTGACACTGTCTCTTGAAAACTTTCTGCCCAACTTAACTGTTTTAAAGATCCCAAGCAAACTTTTCTATAGTTAGGAAGTTTTACGAATTATTTCATTCCTTATATCAAGTAACGAGATGAACCCCCTCCTAAAAGACTTCGATTGATTAGGATGGAGTTCAGGGCACCGACCATAAGTGCACTGTGGACAGAATTCGACTGCTCAGTCCTCCATCGGCAGAGGCAATCATGCAATGAGGGTTTACAAAGCACCTCCTCTGTGCCAGGGTCAGTGCCAGGGGTGCTGG
This sequence comes from Avahi laniger, assembly GCA_963575035.1. Taxonomy (NCBI): domain Eukaryota; kingdom Metazoa; phylum Chordata; class Mammalia; order Primates; family Indriidae; genus Avahi; species Avahi laniger. Next base: position 73,483 of record CAUYSK010058402.1, read on the forward strand.
GTCCCTAGGGAAACCACACAGCTCCTTCCCAGCTTCTGAACCTGAGTATACACACCGTCACTATGCAGACACCTTACCTCTTTGGGTCTCCATTTCTCGAATGTGATTTTTAAGGCCCATTGCAGACCCATTCCAGGACCAAGAACCTATGACGTGGAAATGCATCACACTCTGCGACGGACAGAAGACGTGTTTACGGGAACCGATGGTGGCGATGGTGGTGGTGAAACTGAGGATGTTGCTGACCTGAAGAAGAGGAAGAAGTTCAAGGAATGTTTTTAATGGAAGTAGCTAATTTGCAAGTTTCCATTTCTCTTGCTGCTACTCGTGATGGACTAGAAAGATACACAGCCCCTCGGATGGGGTAGGAAAGCAGGGAGAGAGCACAGAAGGGCTTCAACTGAAATTTTTAAGATTTTATTCCTTAAAAAACATTTTAAATGGAATTCAATAGGACTAAAAGTTAAATCGGTGTGTTACTGATGAGTTATAACATACTCTGCACTCTTCCATGTGTTTGAAGCATTTGTTGGTCATTTTACTAAGAGACACTCTCCCTTCTTTTTAAAGTAGTAACTAAAACTGTGGCGTGGGGCATTTTTCATCATAGAAAGGGTATTTCTGTGTTTACCTGAGCAACCAGTCCTTCCTTGGAAATAACACCCTGCTGATTCATTCTCTCTCCTCTGAATGTTCTACGTATCCTGCCTGTTCTGAGGCTCAGATGAAAAAATGGACTGACGAGTTAAATCATGACAGCCAGAAGCACGGAGACTTCAGTTCCTTTCAACCCTTCCTACTGGCAGGTCAGCTCCGCCCCCACACTTCTCCCCAACAGGGCCGGACATCCTGCCGACGGAGCAGCTTTGAGCAAGCTTTTGCTCAAGGACAGCTCCCCAGAGAACCTGGGGCAGCCGCCCTGGCTGGGCTGGGGAATGAAAAGGACTCTGCGTTTCAGAGGAAGGGGTGAGGGGAGGGGTGAATCAGCCTCGCATCAAAGGCTAAAAATAATCCAGCTTTGTAGACTTCTTCCTCCAACGAGTCTGGGCCCGGAAAAAGGGAGGGGGAAGAAGAGGGTAGGATCTTTGCATCAGTCCTGACTGTTACGCATGGGCTGCTCAGAAAAGAGTTAAATGGGAGCTTTTATCCCAGGCTCTCTCCCAAGTCATCTTCTTATAACTACCACTCATCACTCATCTCTTTCATAATAAATGCAGTTAGGAGGAACCAGGTGGGTTCTCTTCTGTGCCGTCCCACTGCTTAGAGAAAAGCCCAGGCAGGCACCAGGTATAAGTCAGCCTCTCCAGAGCCAATATTCTCACGTGCACCTAAGCCTGGGCACGTGGCCTCTCTGGGTACAGAGTCCTGTCTCTGTAAAGGCTGTAGGGCCTGATGAAAAACCTCCCTCTTCCCCTAGACAGTTTCATAACGAAGGAGATAATGGGCAGGAGGTGCTTTTAGCCTCCTTGAGGAAATCCAAGTGGTGTTCCAGCCTTCTTGTGGTCAGATGCAATCCACGCTCCTATGCCAGGGATGGATTTTGCTCTTCACTGGGTTTCCTCTACTCCTGGCCCACAAGTCCTCCCAGTGAGACAAGGGCGTCTTGCTGCTTCTCCTCCCCACGGGAATCTGGGTGTTTGTAAATCTGTGGGAAGTTCTGGAGGAATGACTTCCTTTATGAGCAAGGTTAGAGACAGGAAGCCTATGATGGCAGCACTTGAGGGGGGTGTTGGAGGTACAGCCTCCCCAGGGGTCCCAGGGCTGGGCATTCTTCCCTGGAGCAGTAAGCAAAATGTGAGGTTCTGCTGCTCTTGATCACTGAGTAAAACCTTTTCCCCACAAACTAGCTGTTCTTAATTGCAGTGACTTGTCTGTGCAATCCCACACTGTGACTGGCTCCAGCGCAGTTGGCCTCCAACATGGAAATCTCGCTCAGTGGTGCACGAAGCTGCCACCTAGTCGATTTCCCTTTTCTTGGTAAATATGACATCCCCACTGGTTTTAAAGGACGCTAGCTCCCTCAACCCAGGTGATATTGCTAAATATTTGCCAGGACTTCATGTAACAGAGCGAATGGCCTAAAAAAGGATAACTCCCTGCTCCCCCCCACACACACACACTCATTTTGCGAGTTAAAACCTGCATCCCTGCCCAAAGCCAGCAGTCAGAGGGGCAGGGGAGTGTCCTTTGTTCTCTGTACCACGGAAGATGGCTCAAAGGAATTGTCTGGGCAGAAGTCACAATCTCAAGATTGTTTCATGGAGATGCTATAGCTAAACAGCAGTAGCCCAAAGCTGAAAATTCCTTTTAAAAGCTCAGCATTTCTGCTTATAGATAGGACAATGGTACTTTCAAACGAGAGTCTTCCATTCTCCTCATTTGCTGGCAAATTAATAAACTTCTCTTTCCTTCTCCTCAAACCATTCATCCTGGTTCTTCTGATGTGGCCTCAGGGACAAGTGCCAAATTTTCAGTAACACTCATGTGCTGCAGAAATACTTCAGCTTTTGCATGGAGTAGTTTTGAGTCAGGACAGTTCCATGCAGCTTCCAAATGAGGTGAGGAAGCAGTCACTCCCCAGATGTGGACCTGAAAAACCATCAGGTTCTGCCCCCTTAAATCCCAAAATGCACTTCTTTGAATTACTTACAAGAAAGAATATGAACAACTAACATCTCCTGAGGACTTACTTTCTGCCAGGCCCCTGTGCTAAGCCTTGAAATAGATCATCTCATTTAGTCTCCGCATTTACAGGAGTGAGGAGCGAGTGAGGCCTCAACAGGGTCATGAAATGTTCCACCATCATGCAACCTCTAAGAGTGGGAGCTGGGATTCGAACTCCCCTCTCCTTAGCTCCACATCCAGAGCTGGTAACTATGATTTCCAGAAGAGCCCTTCTGAGATGCAAGTAGTCTAGTGTGGCAAGTGTACAAGGATAGACATTGGCAGACTATGCACATCCTAATTTTCTGTATGACTGTGAGGAATAGCACAGCCTCCCTGGGCATCAGTTTTGAAGGAAGGAAATAATGGCATTAGGTTGGCCTCCTTCTCAAAAGTGGTTGGATGGGCTTTACTGCTAATCTCTAAAGGAAATGAAACGAAGATAAGCAAACAACACACAAGAGGAAGTTACCAAGATTCCTCAGCCTTGCCAATCTTCTTAGAAAGCATCCTGGGTGGGGCACCCTCTGCAGATAGTATCTAGGAGACAGACTCCTCCCACCAGCCTTCCACAGGTAGTCTGAAGCCCCTCAGCTTCCGCTTTAGTAGAGGAGACAGTCTCCAAACTTGAAATGGGCCAATTTAGGTGCTCAGCTTTCAAAGGCTTCATTTACATCTCAAAAGAAGTAAGTGGACCGCTTTTCCAGTTGCTGAAGGCATTAAACCAGGAAAAGGCTCTTAAAAGCCTGGCAACTTAGCTGTTTTCATCAAAATAACCCCAAAAGGAACAAGAAGAGATAGCCCACGCAGACCCCGAAGCAGCCCAGATTTATTTGAAGCTTGATCTATATGTTTTAAAATATATGCAAAGTTTTCATTTACTTAGTCAAATTGCTTATCTTTCCCCCTAAATCTTTGAGTAACCGATAATATTTACTTAGCATAGTGCAAGAGCTTTATAGATATTATCTCATCTAACCCTCAAAATAGCCCTAATCAGTAGTATTGTTATTCCTCCCACTTTATAGATGGGGAGACTATTCACTTCATGCTGCCTCTCCTTTGAGGGCACCCAAGGGTGTTCTTTTAGCCTGTGGCTTCTCCCATCTTGGGCATTACAGATGAGTGCCTTTCCTTAATTAAGATTGTATAATAATCTTTATTATTATCATTTTTAAAATATAATAATATATAATAAATATTATGGTAAACATAATTTCCTCAAACTGCACACTTCTGTGAGATTGGGAAGCCTCTCCCATTCATCTGAGAATCCCTGAAACAGAAATTTGCCTTGAATGTTGCATTTTTTCGGGTAAAGACCCAGTTTAACATGGTGATTAAGCAGCTTGGATGCAAGCATGGGCTCAGGAGTTACACATCCTCACTCAGCCACTTCTCCTTGTGTGAATTTAGGCTACTCATGTACTCTCTTAGCCTCAGTTACTCACCTGTAAAATGGGCTAATAATAGGACCTGCCCCATAGGGATGTTGGGAGGATTAAATGAGCTAATGCATATATAGTGCCTAACAGAGTAAGTGATCAGTAAATGTCAGTGGCTTTTCTTATTAAAGAAACTTGGCATGGAGGTTGCTTTCCAGGAGAACTTTTAGGTAACAATGCCTAAAACCACACTTCCAAGGTTGGGGAAACTATTGCCACTGATTGCAAACTCATTTTTAGATGTCAGACCAGGTATCCTGACATTTAGGCTGAAAATGTGATCACTGAAGCAATGTCTTGGATTGTGAGCATGGGAGGGGGTATGGAGTAAAGTCTAGGATTCCTGTAACCTAACTGAGTATTTTTATGAATCTCAAAGCTATTTGCAGGGAAGAATGAATCCAAGAGCTACCATAGGGTGGTCCCTCTGAGACCTCAAAGCCTCAAAGCATGGCAGAACTGAGTCTTGCTGGTTGCAGATATAATGAGATCACAGCTGCCCTGCCCTGGGAGGCAGCACCAATTACCCTCAATCCCAACAGAGCTGACAGGACCAGCTCTAACCCTGGGCTCCACCTCCCCTAGAGCTCCCACATTCTCATCTCTTTGCTGGACTGAGCCAGAGGCAGGGCCATGAGGCTTCTTTCATGCCTGTGCATCCCCACCTGCAACACAGAACCTGTCCCGCAACCTCTGCAGAACTCATTCACAGGAGGCCATGAAATGCCCTCCTCTCTTCTCCAGGGTACATCTGTGTAACCAGTGCTGGTTCTGTGGCCTGTATGCTTGGGACAAAACCAATGCCTTCCAGCCCTTATAGCCTTCTTTTCCCAGACTTGATACTGACAAAGATTCTTTGCTTGGCCAAACTTTAGCTAATTTCCTAAACATTCTCCTAGGCCCAGCCATGTACTTCCTTATAAAATCCAGTTTTAGCAAGAACCCTGCTAAATTGGTTTAGCCAGAATGCCCTACCCTCCGTAACTGATCACCCTCGATGCCTGATTGGGCGCCTCATCCTCCACCATGCCCCAAGTGACGTGGGATCATGCTGGCCCAACTTCAGCAAGAATCCGGTTTAGCCAGAGTCCCCCTACCTCTGATGTTTTCTCTTAGTAATTTTCCACCCACTGACCCCCAACCTGTTCTTGACTATAAGTTCCCACTTGGCCCTGCTATATTCAGAATGGAGTCCAGTTCTATCCTGAGGTCTCTTTTCCCCTAGTGTAATAGTCCTGAATAAAATCTGTCTTTACCACTTTACCTACTGGCTAGCTCTGGTTTTTCTTTGTCAGTACATATGGCTGCCCTTCATCTAAGTGTCACCTCAAAGAGTCAGGTCATTCAGTCACAAGGTTTAAATTCTTTATATTTTAATTGCATAAGTACCTTGTCTCCCTGGTACCTTCTTTCCCAAACATTTCTTAAGCTGGAGCACTTAGGCCAATGAAAGAGCTAATCTATTTTATGTTGATTCCATTAGCTTCAGTTTCTTGGCCTAGTTTTCAAATTAAGGGAATGATGGGGAAGGGGGTACCTCTCTATAGCCTTGTCAATCCTGCCCTGGGAGAGGTCTTGGGAGCTGTGGTTGCTCTCCCACATTCTCATGTGAGCGTGTCCTTGTCTCCCCACCCCAATCCTACACGTGAAGATAGCAGAGAAGTATCATACCTGAATAAACTTAATAAGAGCTTCTCTCTATGGACCTAAAGGAGCCTGGATTCTCTATTCATAAATAGATTAGTCTGGTGTCCTGGCAAGAACCCTGGATTTATATCATAGGCCTTGCCTCTTGTGACATTTTGGATAATCACTTAACCTCTCTAGCCTCAATTCTTCATTTATGAAAGCATGATCAGCCTAAAATATTTTTAATGTTCTCTGTAACATTGAAAAGTGGAAAGCAGTATACAAACAAAGAATGATTAGTCTCCCTGGAAAACGCCATCTTTCTCCCCTAACACAAGCTGTTAGGAGGTTCTGAGAACAAAAATCCCTGGGAACAGAGAAAAGGCCAGTACATCACGGATCTCATTCAGAACAAAAAAGCAGCAGAACTCCCCAGACAGGTCTTATTTATGCAGAATATCTCCCAAAACTTTTGTGAAGACATGAAAATCTCCTGAAGTTACCTTCCCATGCGAATGAATGTAAGTATCAATTGTCCTCAAGTCGTATCAGTGTAAATCTTTGGCTTGAATGAGAAGCTCCTAATAGATTAGCCGGTATATTAAGTGGCCCTTTTAGATGGCAGAATATGTCGAGAGTTGCCTAAAGAACTAATAATGCAACCTGTGCTCTATTATCCAAGGCTATTTTGGGTCTTTTAAACCATAAGTGCAATTAAAAAAGAAATCAATGCTCTCAACAACTGAAAGTCTATTGAGTTACTTAAGCTTTCCCCCAACATATATGGCCATTGACTCTCCAGGAGTCTGGCTGCAGCATTTGGGCCTTGTGCAGACACCAAACTACTCAGCCAGCAGACGAAAACATAGAGAGCTCCAATGACTCAATCAACGGACTATTAAAATGTGGCTCATAAGTCTTCAGTTCTGTCACAGTTCACCAAGGATTCATCCTTTCGTCCTCAGTGAGAGGCAAGTCTGCGGAACTGGGATGGCTGAGGGCCCTGTTTTCTCCTTCTCTTCATTGCAGCCCACAGTTGCAGTGTGCAAGTATCATTAGGGAACTTTCGTTTTCGTACCTGAAGGGAGTCTGTTTTCTCCAGAGGTACCTGGGAGGTTTTTGCCGGTGCAGCTCCCAGGCCTCAAACTTAACCCTAAGACTTTCCATCCCCAGGAACTCTGTGCCTTTGGCCATGAGCTGGCTCCTGAGGTCTCCTATGAGTCCTGCCCCTGCCCTCCAGAGCTGTGAGTGCCCGAGGACATAGGAGCAGCGTCTTCGCCTGGATCTGAGCTCACTGAGGCGCAGACGCTGCTCCTCCGTCCTCTGACACTCACAGCTCTGGAGGGCAGAGGTCTGCTCATGGCCAAAGGCATGATGCTTACAAAAGTACCTGACACAAAGTACATGCCGTGTAAGTGACGGCTGTCAAGGTAAATTAGCATATGTAAACATAAAATCGTGGTGGTATATACATTGGAGCAGAAGGCACAATCAGAGGACTGGAGAACTCTGAATGGAAGCTCAGGCTGACCAAAAACATAGGCTGTCACCCAACAGGCCAGCAGATATCAGGGAGGCAGAGGGTAGTGTGTCCGTGTGCAGTTGATGAGCAGAGGGAAATCAGAGGCAGAGTCTGGAAAGGACAGACACAGCTCAAATGAAGTTTTATGATCATACCTGGTTGTCTGCCAGTGAGATGTTTAAAAATTTTTAAAATAAATAAATAATAAATGAAAAGAAAACTCACAGCTGGGAAGGCTTCAAGTTGTCTGGCGATATCTTCTGCCTGTTATCTGAGAAGACTCTGGTCTCCACTGGCTGACACTTCCAAGTCTGAAATGTGCCAGGTCTACCTGTCTGTCCTACTCTGTCTCCCCCAGGTTACTGGCTAAGTCCCATTTCCCACAGCTCTCCAACAGCCTCAGGGTGGTGGCATTGTTATCTCTGGGGGCATGAAGCAGGCAGCCCAGTGCAAATGAGGTCTGAACCTAGAGCCTACCTGTCTTAGTCCATTCAGGCTGCTATAACAAAATTACATGGACTTGGTAGCTTATAAACAACAGAAATGTATTTCTCACAGTTCTGGAGGCTGGGAAGTCCAACAGCAAAGTACCGGTGGATTCGGTGTCCGGTGAGTGCCTATTTCCTGGTTTTCTCTGTGTCCTCCCATGGCAGAAGGGGTGAGCTAGCTCTCTGGGGTCTCTTTATAAGGGCACTAATCCCATTCATGAAGGCTCCACCTGCATGGCGTGATCACCTCCCCGAGGTCCCACCTCCTAACACCATCACCTTGTAGATTAGGATTTCCACATATGCATTTGCGGGGTGGGGCTCAAACATTCATACCATAGCACCACCCACCATCCTCCTTAGGTGCCTTCCTGGCTCTCACAGCTTTACAGGATTGAGGTCAGTTGCTTCTAAGGTCTAGGGCCGGAGACTAAAGACCTGAGTTTTCAATCAGGGCACTGATATTTATGTAAGAGACAGCTGATTAAAACAATTATCTTGAACAACACAAACATGAGGCTAGTTATACATCTATTAGTTTTTCATGTGTTCATATGCCAGACACTTGCAAAAATCTGGCCCATTCACAGGTGCATTGATCCACTTACAAATGGCTACATAGATAATAAGAGCCAGATTTCAGTGTTAACAATAAAATTAATTTTATAAATACTTAAATCCCACTTGAAACATAAGTTTGAAGAGAAATCAGGTTACTAAAGAGTCCCTGGCCAGGCATGGTGGCTCACGCCTGTAATCCTAGCACTCTGGGAAGCCGAGGCAGGAGGATTGTTTGAGCTCAGGAATTCGAAACCAGCCTGAGCAAGAGTGAGACCCCCCCCACCCCCGTCTCTACTAAAAATAGAAAGAAATTAGCTGGACAACTAAAAATATATAGAAAAAATTAGCCGGGCATGGTGGCA
>CAUYSK010058403.1:0-72375 GCA_963575035.1 Avahi laniger
AATGTATAAAAACTACTTTCAGCATCATGTATCTTGGATTCTGTATACTTATTCTATAAGCTGTGTGAAGATTGGATAATGAAAGCATTCTTCTATCCATCATTTAATGCAATGTGAATTGAGCGCCTATTTTGTGCCAAGTCTGAGATGAACTCATGTTGGTTTCAGTTTTTTTAAGTTAAAATTTATGTAAAATTAATGCATTCTACTAAGTGAAGTATCCCAAGAATGGAAAGACAAGCACCACATGTACTCATCATCAATTGGTATTAACTGATCAACACACAAATGCACATATAAGAATAACATCTATTGTACGTTGGGCGGGGGGAGGAGGGAGGAGAGGAGGGGTATATGCATGCACAAAGAGTGCAATGTGCACCACCCAAATGATGGACATAATTGAAACTCGGACTTAGGGAGGGAGGTGGGGGCAAGGGCAACGTATGTAACAGAAACATCTGTACCCCCATAATATGCTGAAATAAATTAAAAAAATTAAAAAAAAAAAAAGCCCTAGCAAAGAAGAAAGTCACATTGTAGAAACTACACAGTGATATTTAAGACATATAGTAGAAGCTAAGAAGAGGGCTTCTATTTTAAACAGGTATCTTCATAGGAATGCCCAGTTTAGTCTAACTCAGATTTCATAAAAGTAGTCATTAAGTAACAATAGGAAAAATTATAATCAAAGAAATATCTAGCTATTTTCATGTTTTTAAGGGAAAAATTACTCTAATGGAAGATTATTGTCTACCTGAAGGAAAACCTATTCAAAATTAATTTTGTTGAATATCTTAGGTTTACTTTATAAAAAGGTAGGAAGATGTTTCATGCATTCCACACCCTATCCTCGTAATTAAAAGATACTCAAATCATAAGGCATCCCTCCCTTGCCTTCTTCTAGGTTGCAAGAGTACAATTGCTTTTTACCTGTCCAATCCTACCTCAGCCTCTCCATCTTTGCACAAAAGGGAAGAGTAGATAGGAAAGATCACAAACAATGCTGTGGTCAAAGACACAGTCCCAAAGGTCCCACTAGACCATTAGTTGGGTGAATAAATGTGGGGTATGCATGTGGCATCCCTGCACAGGTAAGCCTGTGTAGGTTAGTGAGATGCAAGCAGAAAGGGAAAGGTATGATGGAAATTCAGAGAGTGATTTCAGCTTATGTGTGCCTCCTTTGTTTCATACTGCATTGTTTCAGAATGTAGAGAGCCAAGCAGTGCGTGGAGGAAAATGACACCATCCTAGAACAACAGGAATTGTAGTAAAAACTCTATCACAGATTGGGAGCTCTTCATTTCTACTTACTCTTCACCTTAAAATTTTAAATATATATTATATATAATCTCATGTATATATGACATCTTATCCAAAACACAAGTATAGTAGTACCCCCTTATCCACGGTTTTGCTTTCCAAGGGTTCAGTTACCCCTCCATCCTACCTAGAACATGAATACTCTCTCTGTCCAGTGTATTCATTCTGTGTAAGCTACCCACCCATGTCACTTAGGAGTTGAGAGAGAAAACACAGTCACATAACTCTTACTATAGTATATTGTTATAATTGTTCTACTTTATTACTAGTTATCGCTATTAATCTCTTACTATGCATAATTTATAAATTAAACTTTATCATAGGTATGTATGTATAGCATAAAACATAATATATATAGGATTCAGTACTATCCATGGTTTTAGGTAGCCAGTGGGGATCTAGGAACATATTTCTTGTAGATAAAGGCAGACTACTATATAAAAAAAAGGGCAATGCGTTCATATCCAAGTATTAGACAAATTTGTTGTCTGGACATTTGGAAAGACAAACAAAAGACAGCAAGCTATGACAACATTGGTCTTCTAGTTAGAAAGAGAGAAAAATAAGAGCAATATGACCCAATATAAATGCAAATAAGTCCCAAGAGAAGTTTTAGAAGGAAAATACAGTAAACTGATCTACCAAAGAGATGACCATAGAATACGGCTCCTATGAATCAGAAGCAGAGCATAAAGTAGAGAGAATAATTTTTAAAATTAGATAAAATAATAAATTTATGATATGAACACAAAAAGATCAAATAGTAAAGAAAGTAAAAACAATACAATGGAATTACAATATACTTTGGATATAATAACAAATATAATATTGCAGAAAAATGGTATGGAAAGCAAACTTGTTTCAAAAAAAGTAAAAGGAAATTAGATCAATGAGAGGGATGGCGGGTAGATATTGTGAAAAGAGCAATATATGAAAAGCTGACCTTTCTGAAGGAAAGATGAAAAATAAAAGAAACAAAAGTGAAAAGTCAATGCCATATTAGAAGATAATATTCATAAACTGTGAAAAAGATTACACATATTGGTTTTAAGAACTCATTATTTACCAAGACACTGTGTCCAGTGCATAAATATCCCATTGCTTTTGAACTATAAAGATATAATTCATAAGTACACAAGAAGGAAAAAATACATACAAAGAAATTTCTTTGTTTGACACAAAGAAATAAAAATTTGCTTGCCTTCAATTTTTTACATGGCAAAAGTTAGAAGAAAATGAAAATGTATCTATACAATTTTTAGAAAATAAAAATACTATGATTTCTCTGGGAGGCCGAGGCGGGTGGATTGTTTGAGCTCAGGAGTTCGAAACCAGCCTGAGCAAGAGCAAGACCCCGTCTCTACTAAAACTAGAAAGACATTATTTGGACAACTAAAAATACATAGAAAAAATTAGCCAGGCATGGTTGTGCATGCTTGTAGTCCCAGCTACTCGGGAGGCTGAGGTAGAAGGATCGCTTGAGCCCAGGAGTTTGAGGTTGCTGTGAGCTAGGATGACGCCATGGCACTCTAGCCCGGGCAACACAGTGAGACTGTGTTTAAAAAAAAGAAAAAAAAAATGCTATGATTGGTTCAAACTCATCCTGACTATACTTTTTTTCCCCCAATTTCCCAGACTGTCTTACAGCTAGGAGTGCTCTTGTGTCATCTTTCCTCAGTGGTATCTCAGAGGAAGTCAGCTGGGGTGGAGACAAATCAAAATGAAGTTACAAGGCTATTATTACATAACTTATGATCTTTAAACGTTTGGACAGAAAATAAATGAGACAAGCCTTTAATGTACTGCTCATCCCATACATTATTTGTCATTTAAAATATTTTGAAAATGAATAGTTGTTTGCTGATATCTAAATATATTTATAACATAGTGTTTGTGGTTTTAAGCAGATTAAAAGTTTTTTTGTTTAGTTGTATTCCTTTATTTAAAGAGTACTATATGCATGAACCGGACCTTGCACAGTATCACCAATATGTGAAAGGAGTTTAAAGAATGGTAGAACTATACGCATATTTTATACCTCCTTTCTTAATTCAGTCCTTTATATTTCTCTCTTTACCACAATAACATGTCTTAATTTAGGTGCTAATAATTTAGGTACTAATAATAGGGGTTTTATTTTGAAAAGGAAAATCTGAAAGGTAATGAATTTAACTATCTCAACATTTCTAAGTCTGTGAGAATGGAAACAGTTTTTTAAGTGATCGTACCCTTCGTTAACTACATGTTTACACTTGAATTGAAACATTCATGCTTGTCTTATATGCTACATGATTATCATAATCCCTGGAGCTACTATCATAGCCCTGATTAACAGTTATATTAACCATGGGCTTCATAAGGCACAGTTGACAAGGAAACCTGTTATTTTAACTCATGCCAGTAGTAACACATGCAGGATCAAGAAAGTGTGCTTGTGTTTTGTTACTTGGAGTGCAAACTAGGTTATTACTGACAATTTGGACTTCAGGCTTATAATCAAATAGGTTTGTTTCTTCCTCCAAAGGAGGCAGGTTGATTGAATTTTTTACTCAAGGATTACACAATTATATTTTTGCCAACTTAATTCTGTTTGAAATAAAAATATCTCAATGTTTAAAACCTCTGAGGTGAAATCTTTTGTTTAATATGAAGCAGCACACATTACATATCTCTTCTGCCATTTTTCATATTTCTCGAAATAGTGTTTCTTTATCCATTCTTTGGGCCCCCTCTGCCAGTTAATTTATCACTTCATTCCTCAGAGAAAAATCATGAAGCATATCTAGGAGGAATTATTGTAGTATTATAAAGGGTTTTGCTTCTTTAGCAGTTGGTGTTTGCTTTTTCTTAAAAAAAAATTTATATGCAATTTGAAATTGTGAATTGTGGGCAATCTTTTTGTGAACTAAAAAAGGGTGAAAATGAATGAAAACATATACAAGATTGGAAGGAGAATTTAAAATATGTGATTTATTAGATATACTAGAGAAGATAAAAAGCCCAGTCTACACTAACGTGAATCCTAATATCACCAAGTAGCAGTAACTATTAGATGACAACTTTCCCAGTCACTGTCTGCTATTTATTCAAGACAGGTAAGTATGCATCTGATAGCTATGTTTGGACTCTTGCTTTCAAAATCCAAGCTCTAGAATTAGCATCTAAATTCCTTCAGAACATGGCCTAACCTGCAATTGTAGCCTCCTTTTCTTTTTGCCTTTCCTGTAATTTCATGTTTTTTTTTTTTTTTTTTAATGCTCCAGCCACATGGGGCTACTTGAGTTCTCGGGACTTGAGTTATTCCATGCCACATCTGTTGCTGGATTTGTTCACACCCCTTGAGTATCCTGTGATCTGCCAGTGCAGGTGTCTTTCAAAATCAGTGTAGACAAACTTCCTACAGGAGAATATCACTGCCGGGCTATGTGCCCATTCTCTGAACTCTTAGCTCGCAGATAACTCCACATTCTGTCCTATTGAAAAAGGTAGGGGTGGTGGCCTGTTCAATATTGTGTTCCCAGTGGAGGACATTCAGAAGTTGCCATCAATTTTCTTAATGCTAGGAAAATTGTTTGGGATTTTATTATACGAGTGAGAAATTGAAGTAAACTATAATTGTGTTAATGAAGGTAAGGTTTTACTATACCTGTCTGGTAAGTATATTGGGGTTAGTAAAAGATGTGATAGAATTCAAACTTATTTGGTATAAAAAGTGGACTTTTGTAAGAAAAATAGGGAAAAAGTTTTGTCACATAAGCAGTGTTAAAAGCACTGAAAACTGGAAAGTCAACAAAATCTTAGTACTTATTTAAACTACCTGTTGCTCAAATTGTCTTGTGTATTTTTGACACATACTTAATTAAAAATCATAGTTCAAAATTTGGGAAGCCATGGAATTATAATTTATTTTGTATTTACTAAGTTCTATCATATTTATTTCTAATGATACCAACTTAAAGATTGCCAGTAAAGATCAAAAACTTAAAAGTAATTCACATACAAATATTTAGCGGAGTTTCTATGTGCTTCAGAATTTTCAATAAAAGAAAGGTGTTTGTAAATTTTAATAAAAGAAAATAGATTTGGAAGAGAAAATAGTTTTAGAACAGAAAAATAAACAAACGAACATGTATATACTGGCTACTACATTTTAGCACCATGGGCTATATTTTTCTGTTTCACAGGTCTTAGCTCAACCTGTTACCGCCTTTTCATTTTGAATAGTGAGATAAAAATTCTGCTTCTCAAAAGTGCATTACTAGTTAATAGCAGAATTAGAAACTTAATTGAGATAAAATTACTTAAAAGCTACCGTGGTTTTTAAATATATTATATTGTATCAAGAGAAAATATTTTAGTTTCACATAAAGACAGTAAATTTAATTTGCATACCTGTTTGCTTTCCATGTCAAATTCTCATGAAAATCTAGGGAAAATATGCTGTATTGGGGAAATAGAACCAAAATGTAAAATCAGGGTTGGGGGGGTGCCATTAAATAAGAAATTGAGGAATTTTCACAAAGGACAGTGCAAATGGGACGCAAATGAAGAAAGTTGTGACTATAATCAAAAGTAATAAGAAATAGCATCTGTTGAGAACTTAGTGTATGCCAAATGGAAGCATACACAAGATAACAAGGTGAATTTTAAACTGAGTGATCCATGAGACACAGTATGTGCCAAACACTGTAACCAGCACATGGCTCAACCCATTAAAAGAAATGCCAGGAAAGGGTGTAAGTAAACCAAATAGACAACTTTTCCAGAAATTCATATAATGGAAACCAGAGAATCACTAAAATGATGTAGGTATGTATTTATTAACATAAAAATATCCAATATTATTGTTGACACTATTGATCAACAAAAAATAAGCTAAAGTGTAAATTCAAGTGCAGGTTTGAGAGGCAGAAAACAAGAAAGAATCAGAGAAGAAAGAAGAGAATGAATATTTGTATGGAAGAACATTGTGGTTGAGCCTTCTAGTGCTTACCCATAGCCATTTATTCTCTTTTCAGACATTTGAGAGGAATACACTTCCCCATGACTTCCGGTTTAGACAGAGCCAGGTGACTAACTGCAACTAATCGGCTATGGCCAAAGCGTGTAACTGCCTGTGTGGAACCCTGCATCACCCTTGCTCTCCTTCCCTACCACGGTAAGCCCTGAAACCTCATGATGAGACGGTGTTGTCATAAGATGGTGGAACTTCTGTCACCCTAGGGACCTTGAGTGATATTAATGAGAGCTAACCCTTTCACTGAACAGTGTTGAATGTAAATATGAGCAGGAAATAAACTTTTGTTGTTTTAAGTCATTGAAATAATGTTTTCTCACTGCATCATGGCCTAGACTAGCCATGTAATGTGTATGTACCAAATACGTATATGTGTATCATCAAGGTGCACGTATGTGTGTATACACTAAGAACATTGTTTTCTTGTCTCTGGATTGTAGATGTGTTATTTTATCATTATTTTCTGGTTTTGTTTTTTGAGTTTTTACTGAAGTACTTTTTCTATTTCAGATGTTGTGCAGTATATGGGGAATAACATAATCAGTTATTCAATCAGTTGTGACTGTTTCTTGGAAATCAAGAGGGAAATGGCTGTTGCATATTGATTTTTCATTTATATCAAGAGCCATAATTAAAATCAGTTCATCGACTATAGACGTCTTTGTTTCCCTGCTAAAAAAACATTAGAATTTACCTAATTTTCTGAGATAGTAAGAATACAGGCATTTGGTAAAGCACGTTCATATAGATTAAATATTTTAATTTAGTATTTAGAAGAATTACGAAAGTAAACAATATCAGAAAAATAGAAGGGTTAATAAATAGCAACCTCTTCATGTTTGACAAGATATTGGTGTAACAAAAGCAGATATATAGCTTAAATACAGTCTTATATATGTCTTCAGAACCTAACTACATGGAATTTATCTTGTGAGTGGGCAGGAGAGTGCACATTAATGGATACCAGTGAGACACTTTTCTTGCCCTACTTGTAACAATACTCAAGTGTGGCCTGAATGGCTCCCTGGTGCTTGGATTTATATTCTTCTCAGAGGCATTGAATATTGTATTTCACTACAAAGAGCTAAAAACATTGCAATCATTATTTATAAATCTTTTAGAAAAATGCATTTTCTTAGCAGCAACTATGGCAACAGGGAACTTGAAATGACACTGGAAAAGAATTGAGCTCAGTTGCAACGGGTACTGTTCACAGGATTTATATTTTATCACCATCTATATTTTAAAACCAAAAAAAAACCCAAATATTTGGTATATATGATTATTTTCTATATTTAACTCATGCATTATATTTAAGTAACATTTAAATACTATAAAATAAAGTACATTTATGTGATTATCAAGAAAAATGTATAAAATAAAATGATTCTAGATGAACCAAAATCATTTCATTTCTAGGGTATAGCCAACTTTACATATTTGCAACAATACTATCATTTATAGCAGTGCTTATATTACTATCATTTGTTATAAATTTAAAAATTTTTCTGGAAATGAAAATATGGTCAATCTTCATAAGTGTTTAATTTAAAGCAAACTTTTACATATTACTTTTAAGAACATATCTACAGGACCCTTTTATATTACATTAGATATAAAAGTAGTTTTTTCTTAACAATTGTTTTACCCTATGTCGAAAGTCCTTTTTTTAATTCAGAAAAGTTTCTACTACTTAAAATTTTTCTTATTAGGATATATTTTTTTCTTCAAAATTAAAAGTGTACATTAATTAAAGGGATCATTAGGAGTTCTTATGTTGATCAGCACTTTTAGGCCTACATTAGCAGGTCCAGGCAAATTGTTCCTCCAAGAATAATATTGACAACTTATTATATCTGAGTGTATGACTTGACCATCATTGCAGTAGTTTGCTAGGGCTGCCACAGCAAGTACCACAGACTGGATGGCTTAAACAACAGGAAAGGGGACTTAGAGGTCTAAAATGAAGGTATCAGTAGGGCCGGTTCTTTCTGAGGCCTGTGAGAGAAGGACCTGGCTGCAGGCCTCCCTCCCTGGCTTGTGGGTGGCAACATTTTCCCTTTCACATCGACTTTCACCTGTATCTATTGTGTCCAAATTTTCTCTTCTTATAAGGATACCAGTCATATTGGATTAGGGCCCATTCCAATTAACTAATTTTTATTTACTTGCCTTTTCGAAGACCCTATCTTCAAATACAGTCATATTCTGAAGAATTGTAAGGTAAAAACTGAATGTATGAATTTTGGGGGGATACCATTCAACTCATAGCAATCTTTTAATTTCATAAAATCATTTATTGGAAATGTTTGTTTCCAAAAATCGTTCTACAAATTCTACAGAAAATAGTAGTTAAATTTTGGTATATATGTTTATTATTTTTAGACTGTACTGCTCAGCATATATGTATATATTAGATGAAAGAATGTAAATATTTATTAGGCTTTTAAACCTTTCAAAAAAAATACCACCTGAAAATCTGTAGCAATTTGTGGATATAAATAGTGATATTTGAGAAAATTTTCCCTAATATTTTCCCAAATATTGAAGATTAAATATTTTAAAAGTTACTATGTATTCCTTTGATAGGGAAACAAAATAGTTTATCATTATTTGCATTTGCATTTCTAAAATACCAATGGCATTAAATGCTTTTTATATAAGCATTTTCTTTTTTGCAGATAAGGAATAGCATTTTTTGGCCTATTTATTCCATAACAATATCATTATTTTCTTTGTAATAAAATGTTATAGCATTTTTTTCTGGGCTTTTGGTATGCCTGTTAATTTTATTTATGGTGTGTTGCTCCTGAGCACAATTGTTTTTTTTTTTTTATTTCAAAATATTAGAGGGGTACAAATGTTTTTGGTTACATGTATTAGTTTTGCTATTCTTGAATCAGGGATGTAAGTCTGCATATCACCCAGATAGTGTTCATTGTACCCATTAGTTAGGTTTTTGCCCATCCCTTCCTCCCTCATTCCCCCTGCTTGATTTGGCTGAGTTTTATTTCCCTCTATGCACATGTGTGCTCCTCAGTTAGTTCCAGTTTAATAGCGAGTACATGTGGTGTTTGTTTTTCCATTTTTTGTATATTTCACTTAGGATAATGGTCTCTAGTTTCATCCAAATTGATGCAATTCATTCCATTCTTCTTTATGGCTGAGTAGTATTCCATAGCATACATATGCCTCATGTTGTTAATACACTCATGAATTGATGGGCACTTGGGTTGATTACACATCTTTGCATTTGCTAATGATGCTGCAATAAACATTCTAGTCTAGGAGTCTTTTTGTTAAAATGACTTCTTTTTCTTTGGATAAATACCCACTAGTGGGATTGCTGGATCAAACGGTAGGTTTACTTTTAGTTCTTTGAGAAATGTCCATACTGTTTTCCATAGAGGTTGTACTAATTTGCAGTGCCACCATCAGTGTTTGAGTGTTTCTTTCTCCCTGCATCCACACCTCTAGTCTCTTCTTAAAACTTTCCACTGTACTTGGTATTTCCTTAAATGCATTTTTCATCATCAGAAGTTTTATTGCTTTTCATATGTCAAACTCTTTAGTGAATTTTTCATTGGTTTCCTGAATTGTTTTTATGGTTCTTTTTAGTCAGTTTTCCATTTTCTATTGGATAACATTGAGCTAATAACATTTTTTTGCCTCATAATATGCAGAAGAGATCAAATATAACTTTAATTAACTGGTTTCATTATTTAAAAGTATATTTAACAAAAGGTACTTTTTAGGTTTTGGACAAATATAGAATAGTTATCTCTATAAGCACCTTTTCCATCTTTGTGATACAGGCACTGAATAGAAGAAAACATTTAGAAATAGTAATAAATTGTGGTCTATTAGGCAACCACCTGTGCAGTTCTAGTACTGGATTATTTATGGATTGGACAGGTACCAAGTGGCAGATCCCTTCCCTTACATGCCCTGTCCTCTTTATTTGTATAATCAAAATGGCACTGGACTTTCAAGCAAGGTAGCTGAGAAACTTTTTTTTATAATTGTAAGTGTCAAATAGTGTGCTTTTATAGTGATTCATTCATGATTTTGAATTTTTGCTTGTGGTGACAGTCACAGATTTTTTTGCTTTCTGCCAGCTGGAGAAGTCTCTGCGTGTCAAACAACACATAGGAAAATAATATACTAACCTTATTGGTGAAATTACAATTAAGTTAAGCAGAGGTTTGAGATGCAAAAGAATAAGCTCTTGGATTTCTCTCCTGTCTCAGGGAAGCTAAGGGCATGCAATTGAGCCCCCTTTTCCAAACCATTCAAAAGATAAATTTTAGTTATAAATTCCTACATTATTCCACACTGCTTAAAATGTGCAAGTACATAACATCACCTGGCCATTGTGATTGAAAGCGTGACATTTCCAATTTACTATTTTTCTTGGCGATAACAATTTAAGAAAAATGCCAGAGATCTTGCTGCACAGGATCATGCAAGCTATATTTTACTGTGGTCTAGAAAAATATGAAATCATACATTAAATATTTTTGATTTAGCAATATAAAATTAATTGTTATTCCCCCGAAAGGGACATGGTTACTTCTTTAGTCCTGACACACTTAATTTTTTCATGGTAGATTTTTCTAACAGTCTTAATAAGTTTCCCAATTTTAAGTCATTGAGAAATACATCTTCCAAAGGGTAGAGGAAGGAAGAAGATATCTAATGATCAAGAAAAGCAAAAAGATATACCATTTTAAATACTTATATTTGGAAATTCTAATGATTTAAAGATTTGGAAGGTATGTCTGAAGGGGTGTTTTAATATTTAAAAGATTTGAGTGCTTGATCAACCATAAGATGATGCTATGACCATCATTACCTGGTCCGAGAAAAGTTGAGATAGTTTCTCCTATACACTGACACTGTGAATTCCCTAGGCTATTTATCAACAGGGAATAACTAGGATGAAGCCCTCTAGCCACCATATGTTCCAATATGCTGATTACAAAGGTTGTGCTAATAATTATCTTCCAGAGGAGAAAGAGGTGACTACTGTTTTGACCATCTACTGAAGTGCCCTGAGCTCTGAATGAGGTCATCACAACAGAACTAACCAACAGTACTATAATGGGAAGGGAAGCCCACCCAAATCATCTCTCTATTCTTTAACATTTATATCTTTCTTCTGAAATACCTTTCCAGCCTCCAAAATATGTCTCTTGCTCATGCACTGATGATATTATAAGTTTAGAAATTAATCTAATGATATTAATTTTAATGTTACTTTTAACTTGTACATATGGTATTGAAGTCTTATTTATCTGTTATCTACCCTTGGACTATATCTGGCTAGATTAAAAGCACTTTCATTTATTAATTAATTCATCAAATGCCCATGGAGTTCCAACTAAGAATTTAAACTTTATCGGATGGTAGGGAGGAAGATGGCTGACCAGAGACACTAGCTACCAGATCACCTCAGAAAGAACGAAAAGTTTTAGATGAAAAAGAAGAAACAAACAAGCAAACAATCATAGATCAGGTTTAATTCCAAGGGAAAAATGCCAGAACCTACAAGAGATTCCATGAGAAGAAGTTGTGGAACAAAATAAGAAGGAGCAGTATATCTGCAGAAGTCAACTCCCAAGAGGCTTAGAGTACAGAGGAAAGGATAGGTGGAGCAGTTTGTTTCTCTCTCCCTCACATCTCTGGCAGTCAGCAGGCTCCTGAGCTGCTGAAGAGCCTTTCTATGCTCATGAGACCAAAAGCTGCTGCCACCAGTGAATTGGAAGATTCTTGAGGACAAAACACCAGCTTACCAGGCCCCATGGGGTGTTTCTCATCACTACAGACCTGAGCCAAGACAGCAGACACCACACTGCTTCTCCAAGAGCCATGTACCTTTGTCCTTCCCATGGGGGTCCAGCTTCTGTTTTCATCTTGCTTATTCCCATACAACATTTCTCAACTGCAGTCTAAACTATGGGAGACATGGAGGGCCTGTGGGGCCCAGAGAATCTATGGACCAAAGAACATGTGCATTCTGGGTGGGCTGCCTTCTAGAAAGAGAGACACAGACAACCAGAGTCCCACCTGTCATTCATTCAGACATTTTCCTTCCCTGCCCATCCCCCACCCATGGATGCCAAGAGAGACACATAAGCTAGGGCTCTCAGAAGCTGCTACTTCCCCTCTTTTGGGACTTTCATAAGGAGTAGGCCTCAAACTTTCCCCCTTGAAAGCATTCAGAGGAATAAGAGGTGCTAAGACTGTGAGCTCCCTGCTCACTAGCCCTCCCTGGTGCTGCTTGCCAGGCTGCTTGATCAGAAAAGGGCAAACCCCAAAGAGGAGGGACACCAAATCTGCTTAAGCATCCATAGGCAACTTGAGACCAGCACACTTCAGCCTGGTAAGGTCAGGAATTGATCATTAGTGATCTGGCACAGGCCCATGGGCCTGATTCTGGACACCCAGGACCAAATCATGTTGCTTGGGGGCATGGAAGGGAGATTTGTGAGCTAATCTTGGAAGGTTAGGGAGTCCAGGTGAACAAAACAGAAAAGAGAGTGCAGTGTGGGTCCCAGTCATGAAAGCCACACTCTTAGCCTGGAGCAGGATCTTGGACACAGAAGCCCACAATGTGTAGCACCATCATGGGGAAGCTCAGCTAGTTTGAGCTCCTGCCTGCCAGCAGTTACTCAAGGAAGACTGCAAAACAGGGGTGGGGGAGAAGAATGAAACATGCCCCCAATAGCCAGATTGTGAATCTCAGATGGCTCTACCTTCACAAATGTATTTCCTGTCTAGATGGAGTCAACTCAGCCCCTACACTGAAGGTTTCCCCAGAAGATTGGGAGCAAACCTATGATCCCTGCTGAAATAGTCACCTTACCAGATTTTGTGGAGCCCGGGGGCAGGCTCAACCAACCCAGCCCTACCCAGCCTCACTCCCCCACCTACCTCTGCTGTGACAGAGAATAAGGACTCACCTAAAAGTTCTGGGGCCCTGCCCACAACCTGAGGCATTTGAGTCCTTTTCCTGAGGGGTTAGAGCTGGTCACAGGTCCCCCAAATAATATATCAGGAATAGTAAGAGGAAGGACCCAAAGAAGCTCAATCAGAAGTGAAAAAGGAGACATTAAAATTAATACCACAGACATAAAAAGTATCATCTGTGAAAACTATGAAAATCTCTACACACATAAATTCCAAAACACAGAGGAAATGTACATGTTCCTGGAAACATACAACCTCCAAAACTCAATCAGGAAGAAATAGAACTATGAACAGACTAATAACAAGCAATGTGATTGAAGCATTAGTAAAAAAATCTCCTAACAAATAAAAGCCCCAAACCAGATGGATTCACCAAAACTATGCAAATTTTACCGGACCTACAAAGAAGAGCTGATACCCACACTACAGAAATTACTCCATAACATTGAGACAGAGGGAATCCTCTGCAATTCATTGTATGAAGCCAATATCATCTTGTTATCAAAATCAGGAAAGGACACAACAACAACAATAACAACAACAACAAAGAACCTACAGACCAATATCCCTCATCAATAAAGACAGAAAATATTAGCAAACCAAATCCAACAACACATCAAAAAGATAATTCTATACAACCAAGTGGGTTTCACACCAGGAATGCAAGGATGGTTCAACACATGCAAGTCAATAAACATGATTCACCACATAAACAGAATTAAAAACAAAAACCATACGATCATTTCAATAGATGAAGAGAGAACATTCAATGAAACCTAACATCCCTTTATGATAAAAACCCTCAACAAACTATGCACAAAAGGAACATATCTCAAATTAATAAAAGTTATATATGACAAGCCCATAGCCAATATCATGCTGAATAGGGAAAAGTTGAAATCATTCCCACTATGAACTAGAACAAGATAAGAATGCTTACTTTCACCACTTCTATTCAATATAGGACTGGACGTTATAGCCAGAGCAATTAGGCAAGAGGAAGAAAGAAAGTGCATCCAAATTTGAAAAAGGGAATTCAAACTATCTCTGCGTGTTGATGGTCTGATCTTATACCTAGAAACCCCTAAAGACTCCACCAAAATACTCCAAGGTTTGACAAATGAATTCAGGTCACAAAATCAATGAAGGAAAATCAGTTTTTGTACTCACTACTACAAAAACCAAGCTGAGAATCAAATCAAGAACTCAATCCTATTTATAATATTTGCAATACAAATAAAATACCTAGAAATATACTTAACCAAGGAGGTAAAAGTTCTCTACCGGGAAAACTACAAAACACTGATGAAAGAAATTGAAGATGACACAAACAAATGGAAAAATGTCCTATGCTCATGGATTAGAAAAATCAATATCATGAAAATGATATTGCCCAAAGCAATGCCCAAAGCAATCTGCATATTCATTGCAATTTCTATTAAACTAATAGCATCATTTTTCACAGAAGCAAAAAAAAATCAATCTTAAAATTCATTTGGAACCAAAAAAGACTCAGAATAGTCTGGCAATTCTAAGTTATAGCAATTCTAAGCTAAAAGAATAAAGCTGGAGACATCACATTATCTGACTTCAAATTATACTAAAAGTCTATAGTAACCAAAACAGCATTGTACTAGTTTAAAAGTAGACGCATAGATCACTAGAAAAGAATAGAAAACTCACCTACAGTAAACTGATCTTTAACAAAGTAGACAAAAAACATACACCGGGGAAAGGACACCCTATTCAATATATAGTACTGAGAAAATTGGATGGCCACATGTAGAAGAATAAAACTGGACCCCTATCTGTCACCACATACAGAAATGAACTCAAAATGGATTAAAGACTTAAATACAAGACCTGAAACAATAAAAATTCTAAAAGAAATCCTATAAAAATCTCTTCTGGTAATTGGCCTCGGCAATGAATTCATGATTAAGACTCCAATAGCAAATGCAACAAAAACAAAAATAAATAAATGGACTTAATTAAACTAAAAAATTTCTGCATAGTAAGAGAAACAATCAACAGAGTAAATAGATTACTAAATGGGAAAAAATATTTGCAAACTGTACATGAGACAAAGGACTAATACCCAGAATCTACAAGGAACTCAAACAAATCAACAAGAATCAAAAACAAATAAGGTCATTATAAAGTGGGTAAAAGACATAAACAGACATTTTTCAAAAGAAGATATACAAATGGCCAAAAAAACATATGAAAAAATGCTCAGCGTCACTAATCACCAGGGAAATGCAAATTAAAACCCACAATGAGATACCACCTTATCCCAGTCAGAACAGTCAGAATGGCCATTATCAAAAAGTCAAAAAACAACAGATTTTGATATGGCTGTGGGGAAAAGGAAAGGCTTATATACTGTTGATGTGAATATAAATTAGTACGAGCTCTATGTAAACAGTATGGAGAGTCCTCAAAGAACTGAAAGTAGATCTAACATTTGATCCAGCAATCCTACCTATGGCTGGGTATCTACCCAAAGAAAATAAGACATTATATCAAAAAAGAGATGGTCTTACAGAGGCACAACGTGTCAAAATTGTATACTTTAAATATGTGCCTTTATATATCTATCATGAAAAACATTAAATTTTGAGCTTCTAATTACACACTGAATTGAATATATTTTATCTCCACTTTCTATTGAGATGTCAATAAAATGAGAGTGAAATAGTCAAAAAGATATATGCCCACAATGAGGATATGACAGGAGTATAGTGATGTAAACATTTTTTTGAAAGGTAGAAATGAGGATCTGTTAATTAAGAGAAAGACAAACCTAAATGCTCGCCAAGAAGAAAATCAATAGAAGGTCAAAAAATAGTTTCTGTCACAGAACCCTATCCCAAAATGCTCAGGAAACGAAGGCAGTAGAAGAAAAAAAAAAAACAAAAAACAAACAAACAAACAAAAAAACAGAATAAGGACTGGTGCTAGAAGCAAGCAAATTGTTTGAAAAAGTTAATAGTGTAATTAGACCTTACTTGAGAAAGCTAAATCTTTCTCTCACTGTCACAAAAATAGGCACCTAACCTTTCTCTGGCTTAGCACAGAGATCTGCCTTAGGCACACTTTATACCCATCAAGAAGACACTGGAGCCCTTGCTTCTGGGGAAATGTCTGTCATGAGAAGAAAAATTAACGACTTTTGATATTTGAATATTCTTCTCTTTATCATTCTGAAATGTAGCCTAGCTATCAAAATCCCAGCTTCTCACATAGAAATTCCAATGGACATTTTAGTACTTCAATCTCAAATATAAACTGATAACTATATATTGCTAGATACATGAGGAAAACCTACATAAAGAGGATAGTACCACTGTATAAATAGTTAAGAGATTTTGTGTGTCTAAGAGAAGATATTGCACTATCAGATAAGAACAGAGTGTTATTTAGAAAAGTATCAGTAGAGAACAAGGAAATCTTCTTGTGAATTAAAATTATGAGAGCCCCAAATTAATGTGTGATAACCTAAATTAAAAATATCATAGAAAAAATGAATGTTTAAGCTGAGGCAATTTTTCAGGGATAAGATTTTGAAAAAGCTAGAGATGGGTGGTATTAGAGAAATGATAAATATACTAGAGGTTAAATTTAGGAAGTACCAAATCCATATAAAAAAAGGAACTCCAGAAACATTGGATGAGGGAAAAGGGGAGGAAGACGTTAACAAAAATTAATAGAAAAAAAATTCCCAGAACTGAAAGATACATGTTTCTATATTTTTAAAGGATTCAATGATATGTAAGATACACACTCAAATATAATCTTCGGACTTTTTTGAGAACAGAGGAATAGTCTCATAACTTTTAAAGAGAATAAATGAGTTCATATATAAAGGACTGAAATCCTAATGCCATTAGGATGCTCAGAAGTAACCCTGTGGGAGTAGAATACAATGAAGGTAATACCATTTCAATTTCAAAGAAACATGATGTTCTTTCAAATATTCTGTACTCAACCAAACCATCAATCAAATATGATTTTAAAAATTTCCCTCTCATGCACTCCTTCTCAGCAGTCATCTGAAGGATATGTTCCATGAGCATCTGAAGGAAAATGTAGACATGGCATCTACAAAAGTGGTCAAAGGAAGATCTCTGAGGACAGTCAGAAATAACCTGATGAAAACGGTTATTTCATCTTGGAGCAGAGGAAACAAACCTCTAGAAGGGATGTCTCCAAAGGGCAAGAAAAAATTCCTGACAAGTTTAACTGCACTGAATTGGATTTTAAACTTCTTTTGAAGGAGCATGGAAGAATTATTGAATGCTAAAGAGAAATATAATTAACATAAAAATGCAATTACTAACTCTAGGAATAACAAAATGCTATATAAGAAAAGCAATGCAGTTATTAAACATTACTTAGCTCACCTGATCCTTAATAATCTTAAGAAGAACTTTAATATTCCTTATGTCTTTAGTAGTCTTAAGAATGTAAGAAAGGAATATTCATTTATCCAATTCTTTATTATTTCATCAATTATTAGATCTATTTTTTCTTATTTTAACATCTCTGTAATGAGAATACAATTTTATAACCAATCAACAGCATTTTACAAAAGCTCTTGACCAGGCATCCTTTGTGACATAGTTGTCCTCTCTTGCACATGTAGAAATACAGTTATTAATTTTAGTGGCATGCCTGGACAACTATAATACCTGGAATTTTCAGGCAATAAACTATTTAATTACCATTTAAGGAAGAAACAAAAGCACCAGTTGTGGTCTGAAAACTTACCATTGGCATCTTCTCTTAAGATCAAGAAAATGCCAAGAGGTTAGAATCTTGAAAAAAATTCAAGAGATATTAGTGAAGCAGTCTTTTACAATATACTACATTTCCAGCCCTCACAGTACAGAGGACAATAATATTGTTTTTTAAAACATAAAAACAACTTCATGTCGAGAAGTGATTCAGATTATTAATAGGAAGAAATTTTATTAAAGCCTTAGCTAATTTATTTCTATTATACTTTTCTGTAGGCAAAATTATGAAATGCCATTAAAATGCATGTCTAAATATGTCAAAAAGACTCTCAAAATAGGTATAGTATAATTTTAATGGTAAGAAACCATGTTCTATAGTTTAATTAGAAGCATTTTCTTTTTCTAAGTAGTAGCATAAAATAATGATGCATCTTATAAACAGAGGCTGCTCGAACTTAACTGAATCAATATCACGGTGGAGGAATAGGGATAGGGAAGGCTGCTCTTGGTGAGGCTGGAGCAAGATATAGGGTCTCCATTACTTTGCACAACTCAGGGGATTTTATTCATATTCCAGTCTCTGTATATTGTGCATCAGAATGGCAACCCAGAGTGAATGAGTTCAAATGTCACATTTCTAAGGGAGAAGTGAAAACAAAACATTTAAAATCAAAATGTTAGGGAATTATAATGTAAGCACAATATTTTTAAATAGGAAAGAAATTAACAAAAGAAACCTCTAAAATACTTGAAAGGCATCACTCACAGGCAATAAAAAGTCAGTCATTGACCTGTGTTTATTAATTGGAAGACTTGCAATTTATTTGTTTTTAAACTAAGTACATGGAGTCCTTTAATAAAATTTAAAAGTAAGAAATAATATAATTAAATAATTTTAACAGGACAAAAGATATTTGAATCCTTATTACATTACACAGAATGTAGGAAAAGATAATAAATAAACACCCATGTTTATGTGGACTACCTCTGTTTTCTATGAGTTTTGTTTTTCCTTTTTTTTTTTTTTTGGTGAAAACTTAATTGACAAAATTTCAAACTGTTCATAAAATGTTTTATCTGCAAAGTAATCTGTATAGGGCACTTACACATTTGGTATGCTATTAATACATAAGAGTGTTTTCTGAAAGAATAACTTTAAGGTGTTTTATCGTTAATATTAAAGATGATTTTTAGACCTTGGTAGCATGGGGAACGAACAAAGGCTTCAGAAAAATTGGGTGAGGCAGGATGGGGAATGTGAATGCAGAAAATTCGTGAAGATGTGCCAGTAGCTGATGAGAGACAATCAGAGATAAGGACTCAGGGATGACATTGTTAGGAAATTGTCGGAGAAGGGGGGGTGACTGTAAATTTCCCTATTTTAAAAGCAGAGCATGCTTCAAATGCCCAGAGGTCTCTCACCTACTGTAAGAGAGAGTTGGATGATCACTTTTCCTTTCCTGACAAAATTGGAGGCTGTTGGAGTGATTATCCGCCATCTGTTGCCTACAGCGGTTCAATTGTTGAAGGGTCCTCTAGAAGAGGAGAGAAAGAGCTCATTCTCGATGGAAAGTTGAATGTACATTCAGAGGTGGATTCAGCTGAGTAAGTGCCCAGCTAATCCCCTTTGCACACAGGGACAAGGCTGCCACCAACTCTAATTGATTCTGAAATGAATCTGTATAGAAAATTAGAAGGTTTTGGATTCCCATGTGAGCTTCAATAAAGAGCCAGGATGTAAGCCTGACAGCTGAATGGATTCAGAAATGAAAATCTGATAAGCGGCTTAAAACTGTACTTAAGTCCAGAAATGATTTGAATGCTGTTGTTAATGGCACATTGTATGTTGTCACCTAGTTAATTATCTCTGAAGATGAGTTCTTGCAGAGGAGAAGATATGCCATTCTTCCACAGCTTTTCCTCATCACATATTTATTAACTTCCCCCCCCTTTTCCCACTATCATTACTGGAAGGCAGAAAAAAAGGATTAGGCCACTGCAGCTCCTCTGTAGCTGTCAGTTCACTGTGCCAAACTTCAAATATGAACTGTTGCATGTACTGTCACTGACATTTCCTTTTACATCTTCATTTGCAAATGAGGAGCTGACATTTGTTAGGCCTTGTATTTGCACACAGTTCCGCCACATGAAAAGCAAACACTGTCACTACTGGCTACTTTGTTTATTCCTTTGCAGATACTATATGGCCTATTTAGAAATTTTCTTCAGATTTTTTTTTTAACTAACTGAGATAGATAGTCTCAGAGCTACATGTCCTCATATTTTATTCAGGAAGCCCTCTGCAGTTTATGGAGCGTGCACTGCATTTGATAGCTATTTAAAACTGTATTTTTAAAACCGATTTGCACTTTTCTGGTTTATATTCTTTGGGTTTATTTTCCCTAGATACATGGAGGTTCATTTCATGATTTAAGAGTTCAGGTTTCTTACTCATTGATTTTTTTTAATAGTAGGAAAATATTTCCCACCTAATGAAAACAAAGAAGAAAATTTTAAAAGCATAATAAATTTTCCAAATATTGTTCTTGGATTATTAAAGTTTCATCTTTTCAAAAGTAGCTTGATAATGTCAACATACTTGAAGTCATTGAGACCATCATCTGTTCATCTGTTACTATTAAGCCTTTTTTTTGTGAAACAGAGAGTTAAAAACAACCTCATAAAGCATATCTATGCCTACAGGAGAGCTACATTCCAGTCTAGACAAGTGGGGACCTATTTTTTAAGGCGACCACCTATAGGACTGCCTTTGTGCTTAATTCTCAATTAACTGAAAATACAGTAAGGGCAAATTTTGAGTCTTCTAAAAACAACAAATCAAGATCACCTATTAGGACAGTAATCTCAACTAAGAATAGGAAAAATGGAAAAGGTATTTCATAGTGATTAGACTATATCAATACATGCAGAAAAGGCATTTGACAAAATTCAATATCCCTTTTTGATTAAAACTCTCAACAAATTGGGTATAGAAGGTATGTACCTCAACACAATAAGGGCCATATATGACAAATCCACAGCTAACATACTGAATGGAAAAAGCTGAAAGTTTTTCTCTAAGATCAGGAACAAGATAAGAATGCCCACTTTGACTGACTCTATTCAACATTGCACTGGAAGTCCTAGCCATTAGTAAAAGGAAATTAGTAAAGGGAAAGAAAGAAAAGTCATCTGAATTGAGAAGGAAGAAGTCAAATTGTCCCTGTCTGCAGATGACATGATCTTATGCATAGAAAATCCTAAGAACTCCACATAAAAACTGTTAGAACTAAAGAGAGGGAAGGGCATGCCTTTAACCCGCACTTGGGTGAGGCAAAGACATAAAGTGTAACTATAATGTTTGTACCCTCACAATACCCTGAAATAAAAAAAAAAAACCTGTTAGAACTAATAAATTCAATAAAGGTGCAGGATACAAAAATCTACATACAAAAACTAGTAGTGTTTCTGTATGCTTACAGTGAATTATCTGAAAAAGAAATAAAAAGATCCATTTATAATAGTATCAAAAAATAACTAGAAATAAACTTAACCAGGGAGGTGAAATATCCATATATTGAAAATTATAAGAGTAAGGAAATTGAAGAGGACACAAATAAATGGAAAGATCTTATATTCATGAATTGGAAGAATTCATATTGCTAACATGGTCATACTGCCCAAAGTTATGTGAAGATTTAATGCAATTCCTATCAAAATGCCAATTACATTCTTTACAGAAATGGAAAAAAAATTCTAAAATTTATAGGGAACCAAAAAGACCACAGATAGCCAAAGCAATACTGAGTAAAAAAAAAAAAAAAAGCTGGAGATATCACATTACCTGATTTTGAAATATACTACAAAACTATAGTAACCAAAATAGTATGATGTCAGCATAAAAACATACATATAGACCAATGGGACAGAATAGAGCCCAGAAATAACTTCATGCACCTATAGCCAATTGATTTTTGCAAGGTGCTAAGAACACACACTGAGGGAAAGACATTCTCTTTAATAAAGAATGCTGGGAAAATTGGATATCCATATGCAAAAGAAAGAAACTAGAGATACCTACCCCTCATCATAAACAAAAATCAACTCAAAATGAATTAAATACTTAAATGTAAAACCTTAAACTGTGAAACTACTAGAAGATAACATAGGGGAAATGTTTAATGACATGGGGCTGAGCAAGGGTTTTTAAAATAAGATGTCAAAAACAGAGACATCAAAAGCAAAAAGAGACAAATGGAATGACATCAAACTAAAAGGTTTTTGTGCAACAAGGAAACAACAAAGTGAACAGCCAACCAACAGAAAGAGAATATTTGCAAACTATGCATCTGACAATGGATTAATATTCAGAATATATAAGGAACTTAAAAACCTCAACAGCAAAAATAAAATTAAGTTAAATAACCTGGTTAAAAAGTGGGCAAAATACTTCAGTAGAGATTTCCCAAAAGATGACATAGGCCAAGAGGTACATGAAAATAATAGTCAATATCACTAACTGTAAGGGGAATAGAAATTAAAACCACAAAGAGATGCCCTCCCACTCCAATTAGAATGGACAAAAGAAAACAAGAGTCGATGAGGGTGTAGAGTAAATGGAACACATACACTGCTTTAAGGAATGTACATTAGTATAGACATTATGGAAAAAAGTATAAAATTTCCTCAAAAAAATTAGTGGAACTAGTGTATAATCCAGCAATCCCACTACTGGATATATATCAAAAGGAAATCAGATCAATATATCAAAGAGATATCTGCACTCTCATGTTTATTGTAACACTATTTATAAAAGTCAAGATATGGAATCAACCTACTTATTTAAAAATGAATGAATGGATAAAGAAAACATGGTATATATACACAATGGGATAATATTCAGCCACAAAAAAGAATGAAATCTTGTCCTTTGTAACAACATGGATGAACCTGGAGGACAATAAGCCAAACACAAAAAGAAAAATATTTCTTGATATCCCTCATATGTGAAATCCCAAAAGGTGGATATTATAGAACTAGAGAGTAGAACAGCGGGAGTGGCTGGGGAAAGGTAAGATGAGGAGAGGTTGGTCAAAGGGTACAAATTTACAGTTAAATAGAAAGAATAAATTCTGGTGTTCTCTTGCACAGCGGGGTAACTATGGTTAACTGCAAGGTATCATATATTACAAAATAACTAGAAAAGAGATTTTTGAATGTTCTCATCAAAAGAAATGATAAATGTGTGAGGTAATGGATATGATAACTCCTCTGATTAGATGATTACATAACACATACATGTGTAGAAATATCAAATTGCACCCAATAAATATATACAATTACAATGTACCATAGAGGTTGTACTAATCTGCAGTGCCACCAAGAGCATGTAAGCGTTACTTTCTCTCTGCATCTATGTCAGCATCTATTGTTTTTGAACTTTTTAATAAAAGCCATTCTAAGGGAGATAAGGCGATAACTGTGGTTTTAATTTGCATTTCCCTGATGATTAGTGATATTGAACATTTTCAAATATGTTTATTGGCCCTTTGTCTATCTCCTTCAGAAAAGCTTCTGTTCAGGTCTTTTGCCCACTTTTTAATGGAGTTGTTTGATTTTTTTCTTGCTGATTTGCTTGAATTCTTTGTAGATTCTGGTTATTAGTCCTTTTTCAGATACATAGTTTGAGAATATTTCCTTCCATTCTATAGGTCGTCTATTTGCCATGTTTATTATTTCCTTGGCTGTGCAGAAGCTTTTAAATTTAATCCAGTCTATTCACTTGTTTTTGCTGCTGGTGTGATTATCACTGGGGTCTTCTTCATAAATTCTTTAACTGAGGCTGATATCTAGAAGTTTTTTCAAAGTTTTCTTCTAGAGTTCTTATGGTTTCAAGCCTTACATTTAAATCTTTTATCCATCTTGAATTAATTTTTGTGAGTGGTGAGAGATTCGGATCATGTCTCATTATTCTGCATGTGACTATCCAATGTTCCCAGCACCATTTATTGAATAGAGCTTCTTTTCCCCAGTGTATAATGTTGTCTGTTTTGTCAAAGATCGGATGGCTGTATGTGGAAGGTTTTATTCTGGGTTTTCTGATCTGTTCCATTGGTCTATGTCTCTATTTTTGTGCTAGTATCATGCTTGTTTTTGTTACTATAGCCTTGTATTATATTTTGAAATCTGGTATTGTGATGCCTCCCAATTTGTTCCTTTTGCTTAAGATTGCTTTGTCTATCAGGCTCTTTTCTGGTTCCAAACACAGAATAGATTTATTTTTTCTAGATTTGTGAAATATGACATTGGCAGTTTGATGGGGATTGCATTGAATCTGTAAATCACTTTGGGAAGTATGGACATTTTAACAATGTTGATTCTACTGATCCATAAGCATGATAGTTTTTCCATTTGTTTGTATCATCAGTGATTTCTTTCCTCAGTGTTTTATAATTCTTTCCTAAGGATCTTTCACCTCCTTGGTTAAGTATGTGCCTAGATGTTTTATTTTCTTTATAGTTATTGTGAATGATATTGTATTTCTGATTTGACTCTCAGCTTGATTGTTATTGGTAAATAGGACTGCTACTGATTTGTACATGTTGATTGTGTAACCTGAGAGTTTGTTGAATTTGTAAAATAAAAAATCTTCATCCTGTTTTTATCAGATCTCTATTTAGGGTTGTACTGATCATTTTCTGTAACATGTGTCCCACAAGTAGCATTTCTCTCACATATTTAACCATCACTACAACCGCTTTTTATCATCCCAATCTGATGGCTACTCCTCTTTACATTTCACTGGATCCTAGTAGTCCATCAAACAGAGCTAGGAAATTGCTACTCTTTGCCTCTAACCTACTTAGAAGTCATGAGTTTAAAAACAAATTAAATATGAATGAGAAATTTAGAGCAGTATATTAAGCCAACACTCTATGCCAAAGATGATAAACAGAAATGACTAACATTCTAGGCGGTATGTTCCTGGCCAGGTGGGTGGAGGACCAGGGGAGAGAGAGAGTCGGTCTATCCTTGTATCTCATACTTGCCATTTCTCAGAACTAAATAATGATCAGCTTACTTGCATTGAATAAATAATCTAAACTTCAATTGGTTATTTTTAAATGTTTCCCTTTATTTTATATTGCTCTGCTTTTTCTACTTATGAAAAAAATACAGCTCATATGCTTCTTAAATATTATTAGGTTGATGTTCAAAATTACAAGGAATGATAAATGTCCCAGGGAATATCTGCCTAGATATCATGTCAATGACAAAGAACTAAAAATGGTAAGAAAATGTCAGAAGAATAGCAAGAGAAGTTTATTTGAACTCAGCTCAAAATTGTCTCAACTATTTCTTTGACTACCAAGGATTGTGTCCCAAATCGGTGCAAAAAGGAGTACAAACTAGGTATGTGGAAAGAAACTCCTTCATTGGTTTACCTCATTGTGATTTATTCACTGTTTTTCTCATAAGAAAATAAGGAGCTTGAATCAAGTATCATAGAACAAGTATGTCCATAAACCATGCCTGTTATTTAGATAGGGTGTTTAGTGAAGACAGGTAACAGAAAATCAAGTTTGAAAAATAAACTCTTAAAAATATCCCTTGGTATGAGTGTTTTCTTTCGCTAATGAAAACATTTGTAAATGGGCTCACTTTGTGTCTTTCTATTAAGAATTTAAATATTTTTAGTAAACTAAACATTTTACATATCTATTATCTCTGGTAAAGCAAGGCAAGCTTAATATCAGTGAAATGAAGAGGCAGATGCCTCATTAAAATGCCACCCTTCAACAGGATACCTGGGCTGATTAGGCAAAGCCACATTTGAAAGTACTGTGAAAAATATCAATTATTTTTTATCTTTCACCATCCTTGATTATTTAATTTATTTACTCATCAACTAATTTGTTACCCCTCCATGTTTTTTCATTCTAATCTTAATTTTATATCATTTTATTTTGAATAATTGGGCAACAGCTATATTATTATCATTATGGCAATAACAAAAGAATGTCGACTTTACTCATCATTTACTTTTCATAACTGCTTTGGTAATTTGTTTTTATGTTTGCATAAAATACCGTTTTCAACATTATAAAAGACAGAATTTTATATTTGGTCTCTCAGACAATACCTGTTCTGTAATTTTTAAATTCTTTTTATTTCTCTTTTTTATTAAAATATGATTTGTGATGGTATATATATATGTGTGTGTGTATATATGTATGCATATGTATGTTTACATATGTATGTGTACATATATGTGTATATATGTATACACATGTATATATGTATATATATAGGAAGTAAGAAGAAAACAAACCAGTCCTTTGTTTTGAAAATTATTATAAAATTTAATGATCCAGGCCTTTTTTGTACTGGATATAATACTGCAAGTAGTAGCCAGTGGCATAGCTTGTTCCCAAGCAGACAGTGAAAAGAGTTCTTAACACACAGGAAGCCATCATTTGTACAATATGACCTCAACCCAGACCACAATTTATTGGATTAGGAACCAAAGAGTGACCCCTAAAAGTAGGCTGAATAGCGGTTCATGAAATACAAAGCATGAGAATGGTGGTTAGCAAAGTTCTAAAATGCTAATTATTAATTGATGGGCTAATTATTAGCAGATCTTATTTTGGTTTCATTCCTCATGCAAGGAGTGTAGTTTTAAAATGCAGAAAAACAAGGAATACCAAATAGTAAGAGAAATAATTGCATAGAACCAAAAAAATGAGTGGTACTATAATAAAAAATAAGGATCCTTCCGCAGAAAGAAGACTGAATGACCAATTCATTAGAGCATACTCTATTCATAGCTTATTTGTGTCTCTGCTAATGTTGTTTTCTGTTCTTTCTCCTCAGTGTATTCATTCAATAAATATTCATCAATGGAGTTAATCTAAACATGATTCTTTTTTTGAAATTTAAAAGAGGCCAATAAAACAGGTACAGAAAAGATGAAAATTCAAAAAGTTGAAAGAACATATATCTGTAACACTCAATTTTAGAATTTTTTCTAAATTTCTATGAGTAAACATTATTGTTCATGGAAAATACAGTGTAAAAACACTACATAAACAAAAAAGCTGAGTCACTGACCATTAAGGTTTTAATATACATGATGGTTAATTTTATGTTAGCTTGGCTAAGCCAAGGTACCCAGATCAAGCAACAGTCCAGATGTTTCTGTGAAGGTATTTTTTTTCTTAGATAAGACTAATATTTAAATCAGAAAACTTTGAGTAGATTAATCTCCATAAAATGAATGGGCCTCATAGAATCAGTTGAAGGCATTGGTAGAAAAAAAGCTGAAGTCCCTAAGAAGAAGGGAATTCTGCCTCTAGACTATCTTCAAACTCAAGCTTCATCCTCATCTCTTCCAAGTCTCAGTCTTGTCTACCCTAGAAGTTTTAGACTTGCCAGTCTCTACAATAGTATGAGCCAATTTCTTAAAATAAATCATATATATGATATATAAGCAGAACCTATATATATATATATATATATATGTCTGTATGTGTGTGTGTGTGTAGAGAGGAGAGAGAGAGAAGGAGAGAGAGAGAGGCTCTGTTTCTCTGGATGATCCAAAACTAACACAATATATCATCTTTGTATCAATAATTTTTATTGTTATTCGTGGGTGGTATTACATTAGTATTTAAGAACCTATAGAGCATTAATGATAAATATCTTTGAGGAATATCAAGGTTTAGAATGGATATTTTTTATTCAAAACCCCCTTTAGTTAACTAAAAGGCATTGCTGCTCCTCTGTATGGCTCTAGAGTTCCCCATCAAGGACACAGTAAAGTCCCTGTCACCCAAGGTAATCAGAACTTCCATATTCCTCACCCCATAGAAACCTGAGTATGATATTTACCCTATCAACCACAAGTGCCAATATTTACATGTGCTCTTAGTTTCAGAGAGTTACATACCAAAAATCAAGCTTGAGATGTTTATGGATCCCATCTGTCCCTGGTTATACTTTTGTAATTATTGTCACAAGCAATAATGAGAAACTGAATTTTTAAGTTCTGAAGAGTATCTTCTCTGCAAATTGAGTGAATCCTCCCTTCCCTGTTACAGAGATTGCTTTTTTCCCTCTAATTTCCATTACTCTGAAACTCACAGAACTGTCTTCAACAGAGCCCTCTTCCCTCCTTTAAGGAAAATAAAGCATTTAATCATAAAGCAACAAGCAAAGAAAAGATCCAAAGTAGATAGAGTGTCAAAAAATATTTCACATGCTAGAATGAGCAGATTAACTTTCCGCTAGTGAAATCTTAGAAGGAGTTGTTAAAAACGTTTGTATCATTACTGTCCAGATAAGCTAGGTTATTTCATAATTATGAGAAACTCCCAAATAAATTTTAATGGCATTTTAACAACAAAGGGTTCTTTCTTGCTTGTACTATATGTCCAACACAGGGTCTGCTAGGGACTCTGCTCCATATCTCCTACTTCCAAATCTCAGGCTGAGAGGGCATCCATCAAAGAGAACATTTATCCTGCATAGCAGGGGGATGGGAAGAAGGAAAACCATTCACTGGCTTTCGCAGTGTTTGTCTGGAAAACGTACAGACACTTCCACTCACATTTCACTGGCCAAAGCATTGGCCACAACTAATTTCAAAAGATTGAAGAGGCCCAATCTTACCATGTGCCTGAAACAGTGTAATAATCAGAAATATTTTGCAAACAGCTTCCATGATCACTGCACTCTCCCCCCATACACTTCTTGCAGGAAGGTGACTATAAACATTGTATCTGGAGAACATCACTGAGAGTGATCTAGACCATAGGCTCGTTAATAAGCTAACACTAATGAAATATCTGCTAGGCAGCAAGAGATATATTAAATCACTTACACACATTTTCTCATCTATTTCTCACACTTTCCTGCAAAGTACTATTGTTTTCACAATTACATGGAATAAGAGTTGCCTCTTAAACGTTAAAGTCATTTAACCAAAATCACACTCCTAGTGAGTTATGGAGTCAGAATTCTAACACAAGACTGTTTGATTGGAGAATTAAAGCACTTAAACTATTCTGCTATTCAATAGTGCTCTCAGTGTTCATAATGAAAGCTTGAGGATCAGAGGCATGGATTAAAACTATGACCGAAGAGTCAGGGAAGATAAATGAGGAATAATCAAAATGTAAAAACACACGGTGACCTAGATAAATGG
This sequence comes from Avahi laniger, assembly GCA_963575035.1. NCBI lineage: Eukaryota > Metazoa > Chordata > Mammalia > Primates > Indriidae > Avahi > Avahi laniger. The sequence continues at coordinate 29,264 of CAUYSK010058403.1, forward strand.
GATGATGTGCTAACAATTTTAATTGTTCTCAATGTAAGTTGAGTTCAGTGAGGCTTGAGCTCCATTGAGGACCATTCGAATAGTACCAGTAAGAGTGAAATGTAAAGTACGTATTCTATATGAGAATTTTTACTAGTTGAATGACTCTGGCAAGTCACTTAATCTCTTGTTACTCAGTTTTCTTATTTCTCAATTTCAGTAATAATAAAATCTAATTTAAAGACTGGTAAATGACCTAAATTAGATAAAGTGTTCTAAAACAGTTAAAACCCAAGTGTTCAATAAGATAGAGTTATGTTAAATATGTCAAATTCTAATCTTATTTCATACACACAACAACCTATGAGTTAGGTGCTATTATTATTGCCATTTTACAATTCAATAAAATTATACTAAAAAATGTTAAATAATGGTAGAATCATAAGTCAAATCTAGTACTCTGGTTAAAGGACTTGTAGTCTTCACCTCAAAAGACTTTTTCTGTAACAGGCAAAGAGAATGATAACCTTTGGATATCAAGTAAAGATAACAAATTACTCTTTTTATGTTTATGACGAAGACCATTGATTTATACTGTTTCTACAACATCACATGTGTACACATGCATGGCAAAGCCATGGGAATACCCAAATTTTGAGCACTGTCACTGCAGTGGAGATTCCTAACTGTATTTTAAGTCAAGGCCTCATTTTGAAAAGGCATAAACATATCATACCTCCTTAAAGATTAGAATATTCCCTATCTCATTATACCACCGTCAAGAGCCATGTATTTTTTTTCTTCTTATCTCTGGTTGAGAATATCTGATTTAAGTTTTTACTACTTTAAGCTATACTATGGAAGCTATTTCATGAGAATCATCTTATTGTCCATATCACCTTTTCATCATTTGTTTGTGTTGATATCATGAGGCATTCATTCAACAAAGATTATATGGACTGCCTGCTCTCCAACTCGCCCTGCTGTAAGTACTGAGGAAACAGCAGTGAATAAGACAGAGAAGGAATATGTCTCATGGATCTTACATTCTGATGGGGTGAGGACAGCCCTGAAATTAATTATTCATCGAATTTATATATAAAAGTATCAATTGCATTGACTTACAAATGAAAGAGTCATCCTGTGAAATTTGGGGAAATAAAGTCTAGGCAGAAGGCACATTTAGTAGAAGTTCCTTTGGTGGAAACGGTGGGTGTATCTGAGGGAAGAAAAGGTGGACAGTTCTGATGGCATGTTGGTGAGAGAAGGATGATATAGAGAGTAAACCAGTAGACAAATCATCATTGTTTTGAAAGTAAAGAAAGAAATATGCATTTTATTTCATTTGTGAGATAAGTTATATTGACAGAGTATATTGGCATTTGCAGGTGCACCCTGAGAACAGGATGGCAGTATGCTTACCAAATCCATGTCGTTTGGCTTCTGCTGTGTCCATTGGAGTCATTGTCTAGTAGGGCTTGTTCACAGCAGGCACTGTGCCTTTGTCAGGGCAGGGAGATCTGTGGTCATCGTCTCTTATGTCCTCATTTTTCCTTTTCTTAATAAAGCAGGGCTACTACAGACAGATTTTTACTTAGCACATCAATATATTTTCATTATGACTAGCAATTTATCGTTCTTTCAATATAATCATCAGTCATTTTAAAATACTCTCACATACAACACTATTTTTCTTTGGTAAAAGATTAAGATGAATGATCTGAACGGATATGCTGTAGCTCACACTTACAGGAATTTCTCGAGGGACCTGTATTAGTTTATATATACAGAAAACCACTGTAAAATTAACATTTAACTCACGTAGTGCTTATAGGAGATATCCATTGTCTTGAAAACTTTCACTGAAAATCATAAAGAAAGCTTTCAATCACAAAGGGAGTCATAGAATATTCTTCTGTGACTCAAGGAACCTTTTGGTGATGAAATAAACATATCCTGCACTTTTTCCCTTCTCCTAAAAGAGACAGCCCCAGTTCCTTCTCTTTGATCTGGCATATTTTCCAAGCTTGAAAAAAAGTCAGGCAAGGTGGAAAAAATATACTCAAGCAAGTAAAATATTGTTCATAACACTAATAAATTTAATATCTTATGTAAAATAAGGATTGTTGAAATATGCTAACAATTCTAAGGATGGGTTATGTCCTGAAATGACTTTAATGAACAAAGTCCATGATGTATATTAAAATTTATTGAATTTTTTCATTAAAAATACTGCAGTTATAATGAATTTTCTGTGCATAAACAGAGCCTGACCTGTCTGCCTATATCAGAAGCCAGCAAATGCTACTGGGACAATATTTTAAAGAGTTACTAATGCATCCTGGCAAAAATCCAAAGTTAACCTATTTCAGTAAAGAAATGTCACATTTAGGGAATTAAAGTAGGTGTTTGAATTTGTTATTGTGTATAAGGAAGAAGGGTAAAAGAAGGATCATAAAAACAACTTCTATAAAGTCCAGAATTTAAGGGATCATCTTGGAAAAAAAAGTATTGGAATATTTGATCAACTCTATTCCCTAGTAGCATTTCAGTGTTTTAGTTTAGAATAATTTAATTAATGTTATCTTTGTTTCAAGTAACAGGAACCAACCTGGGGTAGTTCAACCGATACAGTGTTTTGATAGAAGGGTATTGAGGCAATCAAAGCCAAGAGCAAAGGGTGTTCTTGGTGAATAAGAAGCAGGAACTGGAAAACAAACAAGGACCAGAGAGTACTTTCTAGTAATCCCATGTGACTCTGCTTTGTATCCCTGATTCATTCTTCTTTCTGAAGATCAACTTTCTCTATATTCACATCAAATTTATATTATTTTATTTATAGCATTATCATGAAATTTGAACACCAATCCCAAAATTTCTTTTGGGAGTTCACCTGGTTGTTCAGTTGAGAGCAGGTGTATATATATATATATATATATATATATCTGTTCTAATCATGGATAGCCAAGAGTTTATGGTTACATCATATCAACATTGGCAGGAGACTAATTTCTGTGGTAGAAGAGTCTTTTCTTATTGAAAAAGAGTCATAAAATTAACCTCACTTTCCTATATGCAGAAAAAGATGTTATTTTCTCATATCTAATATCAGAGTGCATGTGTCTCTGTGATGATCATGTAATAACAACCTCTCCTTAGTAGGTTTATTGTAAACAAATCAAGATGGGGATGTGTGTGTCATTCAAGATTAGTTTGACTGTTTCCTCAGTTTTGGTGCCATGTCTCAGCCAGTGCCAGACTCCCTCTCCCCCAGTCTGATCTGCTTGGAAAAGGAACAGTGTCTCAGCCAGATGAGTTCTGCTTCTGTCTTACTGTGTCACAGTGTAGCTTGGGCATTTGTAATTGTAGTCCTTGATTAAGAATGCTCCACTTTGTTTTTTCCCTTCACTTTCTGAAACACTTTTAAACAGACAGATAAGAGTGTGGTATTGACATTTTGAGACCTGTATGTTCATACTGTATCATGATGCTAATGGCACCGATATTTGAATACTCGGAGGATATTCACTAATAAAATTTAGAATTAGAAGGGCCATTTTATACTTCACCATAAGCAAGTTCATTCATTTGTGAGGCATCTTTGAACAAAAAGGAAAGCAGTCCTCATGAGGAGATTACCTTTTCTGTCTTTAAAAGAAAGAGATAAGTTGAGGAGGAGGCGATTCTATTTAAATCAAGTATAACAAATCTTTGGGTGTATGTGTTGTGCGTGTGTTTATGTGTATATGTGAAAATGAATTTCCTGCATCTAATCTTCCTATTGAAGAAGGAAAATAATTGACTTTTCATAATGAAAATTTCTCATTTATCTGAAGCTGGATCCTTTTATTTTTCTTTGGCTACTTGTTTTTATTTCCTTTCTTACTCCTTCTCCATTCTCTTAAAAGATTTTGGGCAGTAATCTCATAAAAATATTTTTGTGTCACTATGTGTGCAATCTAGGAATATGTGGCCTAAGTAGATAGTAAACTTAAAAAAAACTATGGAAAAAAATATTAAACTGAATTTCTTTTGCCTTAAAATGTTGTTTAAAGAAAGTTAAACCTGCAGCTCCGGTTCAAAGAGTGATATCTTTCAAACATTATTTAAAAAATATTAACATTGATTTACTAAAAATAAACACATGATTTTTGCTAGGAAAATGCCCTTTTAATATTTCTAAAAATAGGTAAATTGTCAAAATGAGTTAATATTTGCTTAAAGTATACTCTATATCTTTTTTGGATTTTATTATAAAAAATTAATGTCTATATAATATTCTACAATGGTTTACATGAAACTAATGTCAAACTTCACATAATTTTTAAATTTCTACCATGGTTTTATGAGTCAAATAAATTATCATTGTTTCTAAAATTTGTTTAAGATTTCAAATATATAAAACTATGTTTAAATGAAATTGTAATAATGGATGTCTTTTCAAGGTGTTTAATTTCATTTCTTATAATGTCAAATAATAAAGGGCTCCATGTAGTTGTAAATCATAATTTTAATGTCCTTAATCAAATTTAATAACCTGTACTATTATTAAATTGTATTAATTAATAAATAATGTTTGTATAACTGGATAAGTTCAAAATAAAAAAATTAAAATATTAGTGACTAAATCAAGTTTTATTAATAGTTTTTATATTTATTCTTATTAATTGCAGAAGAGCTAAAGTTATCAGAATCTTCACATACCTTTGGGTGAACTGTAAATGCATTTATATATAAGTAAAGGTAATACAAAATAATTGCTCTTAAAGAAAAAACATGAAGACATTATGAATTTCCTACCTTCTAGTTTTTCCTTGGTCTGGACAAACAAATGTAGGTTATTTTGGTTAAAGATAACAGTTACCAAAAGTATTTGAGACTATACAAAGTATAGAAATTACAGATTCAAAAATATCCACAAGATAGTGGGAATGATTTATTTTTTAAGGAACTCATCATATTTTAATAATATAGAATAATGAATATAAAATAGACACAGTTTCATATGATATGTTGAAAATGTTAATTATATTTTAAAACCGAGGTCAATGTTTAATTTTATCATGTACCTAAATAATTATATTTGTATAAACTTATTCATATATAAATGTATATATAGATTATCAATGTGAATATGAATAATAAAAATGACTAAAAACAATAAAATATGTTAAATATTGTAACAACTTTAACTCGAGGTGAATGGTTTTATTTGTAAGGTAAAATGTTTTTAGATCCTTCCCTGAAAATTCCTATTACCCAAAAGTAAAATTAGATTTTTTTCTATAAAAGGATCCATTTATTCTCTGTCCAGATAGAAAAGTTTTGTTTTTGTCACCAAAATGTACTATTAACTCTCACTACTTCTGGCATATTCTTGAGCTGCATCATTTTTAAGTGTCCTGATTTTGAGGACTATTATTTAAACGGCTAAAATCATTGTCTCTTCTTGATGTCCCCTATTTCTTACTGTGAATGAATATGATTTATCTCTACGGCTGCCAAGTCTTCCTGTCAGGTGTTCCTTCTTTGTCTTTTCCAAATTCAGACACCAAGTTCAGAACAATAAATATCTGTAGATTTCTGGGAATGGCCACCAGGTACCAAAATGATTGCCTCATTCCCCTTATGAAAGAAAGATTGTAAAATTAATCAGATTTGTTTGACATTTCAATTCTTATAGTTCATTATGAATAAGTAAGATATATTAATATAAATAACTTTTAATGATTGCATACTTACTTCAAATGCATGCTAATGTTCAAGCAGAAAGACTGGTACAGTATTGGTGTATGAACTGATTTATGTTTTAAAATTTTATACACTGGTTGTTCAGGGATAATCAGTGACCATTACGGTATGTCTTATGTTGTAAATCAAAAGGCCCTAGACAATTGTCAATGTCCGCACCACGTATAATATGTTCTCACTATTAGGGCAATCACTGATTACCTGTTTTCAAAATAATTGTGTGTTATTCCTTAAGAGATATTTGCAATCTCTTCCATTCTGATAATGCTGGCTAATAATTCATTATCCAGAACAGTTTCATTTTATCACCATAGCATAGATAAATTATCTGCAATCTTAAACCAACACCCGGAGGGCAATTTCACTCAAAATTCCTGATGTTATTTCTGGCATGTGTCTCATCTGCTAAACATATAACCTGGCAAAGTAGTAAGAGCAAGAGCCAAAGGTCTATTGGGATATTGAAAGATGGATTTTAAGCATTAACCCTCTTGATATGAAAATGAATATGCTCCTATTATTGTCTCTCTATTTTCTGGATGGCTTATTTTTGTCTTATGGACTTTGTATTTCCTACATGGTATATATCAAATTACTCATTCAGTGACATTAGTACTGATTTTATAGGGACTGTAATCAAGGTGCTTTGTAAGATAGTGCCTATTATAAAGAAACTCCTCATCCTTATCATCTTTAATCATCAATTAAAACTGAAAGAACAATAGTATTTTATAATAAAGCTTGAAAATTATCCGAAGAATTATAATTTTTTACTACCCAAGGGCTAGGGACATTACCCATCAAAGCTAAGTGCTAGGGTAATATCCTTAGCTTTGATGTCTTTTCTGAACTTTGCCAAAGGAAATCAGAGGGTATCACTGGCAAATTATTCACAGATCACCCAGGAGACTAAAATAGCACCCTCCCTAAGTGATTGCAAATATTTACAGGTATAAATGGTGTATTAGTCAGCTAAAGCTGCCATAACAAAATGCCATAGACTGTGTGGCATAAACAACAGAAATTTATTTTCTCACCATTCTGGAAGCTGGGTCGTACAAGAACAAGGTTCAGGCTGATTCACTTTCGCCTGAGGGCTCTCTTCCTGGCTTCCAGATAGCTGCCTTATTCTTTGTCCTCAGATGAGGAAGAGAGGGAGAGAAAGAGCAAGCAAGTACTTGCTTTCATTCTGTGGGGTCTCCTCTTAAAAGACTGTAGGGTCAGAGCCCCACTCTTATTGTATCATTTAACCTTAATTATCTCTTTATTTGTCCTATCTTCAAATATAGCCACAGTGGATTTCAACATAAGAATTTGGTAGGGAGGGGGACACAATTCAGTTCATAGCAAATGGTCAAATACTTTAAAGATTTAATGTAATATATTTATGTTCATAACAGGTCCAAGTGTCTTTTCTCAAGAACAAACTGCTGAAATCCCTGCACAGACTTCAGCATGGAGATCTAGTTTACTGAAAAAGACACCTCCATAAGACCACTCTTAAATTTTATGAACAAAGACCTTAGGTCCTGTTAACTACAGATGTGGTGATTAAATTACAAGGATTAGATCTCTAGACTCACATTTCCCAACTCAAAATAAATCATCACAATTTCCTGACCTGAAGGTCTTCACAAGGGGAGATCTATAATTGAGAATCTCTCAAGATGCCCCAGAGCAAATAGAATCATGAAGGAGATGGGTTTCCCAAGAACCCTGAATCTAGCAGCGGACTTCCATGTATAAAAAACAGCTTTTACCCAAAAGATTCTTGGACAAATATCCCCAAATGCCAGGAGTCACTGACTGCTGTCTCTTTCTTTGTCTCATTCTCCTCTTTATTTTCTTGGTAGTTCCTCCCACTGCTAGTTCAAGATTCTAGATTATTAATTATCAAAATGGGAAACTAAAAGATTTTTCTTTACTTTGAATGCTCTAGGTTATAAGAGTAACCTTTGATATAACAATACCTGACTAATGGCTAAAAATATAATAATAAAAATGTGGAGGAAGAGGATGAGGAGAAAACTTAGAGACCTAGCTAGTATACCACTTTCTGAGTTATTCCTTTTGGAGAATTCAGATGGAGCTTGTTATTTATTTTCTTGCTTAGAACTGCAGAAAATAAGTGCATGGAAAAGGATTTATTTATGATTCTGTTCTTTGGCAACCCAATCCTAGGCTATATCCTACCCAGTGTCTTGAGCAAACAGGGAACTCAAAGGTCTCCTCCACTCACCCACAGCAGTTGCAGTTGACAAGCAGGAAGCTTGATGATCCAAATGGTAGCTTTTCCAGTGCTGAGATGAGTGAACTGAGTCGGGAGCTCACTCTTGGGCACAGGAAAGTGCTGACTCAGAAATCAGAAAAGCTGTTGGAGCCCTGAAAGTCTTGGCCTGCTTGTAAGAATGGGGATGAGTGTGCTGACCAGCACCCCATTTCACCTTGAAAAGCCTTCCCCAATTGTAAATTTGCTGAAGTTTATTTTGTCATGCAAATTGTAAATATGGCACAAAGTGTACTAAACCAGATTGCCCTTGCAATTGTATGAGTAGAGGAATTCCAGTACTGCTTCCAAAACCAGCAGTTACAACACCAATGCCACCTTCTAGTAGTCAACTCTGCCATTACGTCCTGGGTTGTATAAAAATGAAATGTACCTTGTATCCAAAGCATTATAGATTTAACATTCAGTATACCAGACCAGACTTCACATTTTTACCATCCAGCCATTACTGTAACTGCCACAACACGCCTTCGAATGGATCCAACTCAAACCAGTGAATGGCATCTAGCCCTGCACAGAAGATCAGTTTGAAAGTTTCCACCTACTGATGAAAGATATTCTACAGAACTTGTCGAATCTTTGAAACTTGGAATATGTGGTTTCATAATATGAAGCTTATTGCTATCTGAAGTGTGTTTATTTTTCAAGTTTGTAAGTTTATTAAGTGGTTTTAACATGGGGTGTTTATTGTTTTGTTTTGTTTTTAGTATTAAAGACAGTTTAAGGAAAAGCTAAATTCTAATGAAACGTTTGAAGCATGTACACATCTGTTTTAAGTATCACCATTTATAATCTAAAGTCATATTATTGTTAGTAATGTTACAATTTAGGGCTATGTTATTGCTTTCTGTAGAGATGTAGTGAGGCAAGTGTCACAGGTTGAGAATCCCTTATCCAATACACTTGGAATTACATGTGTTTTGGATTTTGGATTTTTTTGGATATTTGTGCTTCTCACAAGTTCAAAATCTCTAAACTGAAAATCTGAAATCTGCAATGCTTCTTTGAATATAATCTTTGAGCATCATGTTGGTGCTAAAAAATTTTGGGTTTTAGAGCATTTCAGATTTTGAATACTTAGATTAGAGATATTCAACTTGTATTATTCTAAAAGTTGAATTATTGCTTTCATTTTTTCCAAATATTATATAATGTTCATAATCCACCATGAAAACAGGACTAACCAAAAGTTCTGAGGTAGTTTAAAATAGTCATTCAATTCTGCTTTATATATTTTTTAATGAATTTATTTTTAAAAGCATAATAACACAGGTCTTTTGAGTTGCGTGCCACTTTGGTAAAATGGCTTCCAAGTTTCTCACCTTCTGTGAAAGGAAAAGCAAAGTGGATGTGCAGGTGAATACAGGTAGAATGGTAAGTGAAAAAAATATGAATAATTCCTTAAAATGCTTTACTACTAGCATATGCTGTTAAATTTACTATTAATGTATGCTTTATCAATAATCTTTTGGGGCAACTACCTTATCAGAAAGTCGTAAAAAATTATTTATATGTATATACATAAAGTATCAGAAAAGAGACTTTATAAACTCATGAGATTGTAAGTATACATATATACTCACATTATGAAAAATAACATTAGAAATAACTACAGAAAATATACTTTGTTACTACTGAAGATAACTTTTGAAATGTAAAGTTTAGATTTAAGTAATATATTTTAGATGACAGAACTATATAATCACAAATGGGTAAACCCCAAAATAGGGTGAACTTTTTGGATGACAGTATTTATTGCAGAGTTTTGTGTGCATGATTTTTTAAAATTGTGCAGGCAAGAAATGTCAAATACTTTAGAATTAAGTATCAAATGGATCACTGATTTTAAAGGCATGGTAGTATAGTAGTATTTTTATAAATTAAAGCTTAAAAGGTTGTTAGAAAGGAATGAATTAATGCAACAAAGGTAATAAAGACTCAAAGATTTTTAACACAAAATTAAACTAGCTTTATAAAAAATGTAAAAGAAATTAAAAAGTCTCTTTCATGGGAGGTATCTATATCTTCCTTTGTTCTCATATCTCTAATTCTCTCTCCTGGTGAGGCACAACCTCAGTTTAACCAGTGGCTACTTGGACGGCTCTGTTTTCTTCCTCTTCTTATCATCTTATATTCCCTTTCAGATTCTTCTTTTGTATTTATACTCTTTATATTATAGTATCTTCTCACCTGCTGGGTATGTGTCACTCCAGTATTTGTGGCTCTGCAGATTCTGCACGTTAATCAGATAGCATCCTCTTTTACAGACATTCAGCATCACAGGTGATTCTCTTGGAAATGTCCCTTGCCCCATACACCTCAAAAAAATTTTTTTTGGACAAAGGAAAAGTCTTTTACTATAAATACTTCACTTCCTTCAAAATGAATAGTTATCTATTGTTGTTTCCTGCTCTTCTCATTCCCATCAGTCTTATAAAAGTGAAATAAAAGGGGTTGCAATGGTGTCTGGGGTTTGCAGGACTGGGTGTTGACATTCCAAGTAAGTCTTGGGAAGAGGTTTCCAGTATCATCAGTTATGTCTGCTTAAAATTAGTCTGAAATGTCTCTTTAAAATTAGTTTGCAGTTAACATGGTTTAAGTGGCAAAGTCTACTCGTAGCTTGTTAAATGTAGTTTATACACAGTACTTTTTACTTTTGAACAGATTTATATGAAATTATAGATATTATATTTACATTTGTCTCCAAAACCAATTTCAACTTTTTGAAGGAGGATTAATCATTTCATTAAAACAATTAAATTTGCTTAGAATCAGCTAACTTACAGAGCCATAATATAATTCCATAAAACAATGATAAACAAAACATAGTGCGTGGAAATTGGAGATGTATTTTAGGTTAGTTCTTTAACATGATTTGACAAGATAAAGTTGAATATTGAGAAGTCTCCTTGTTTGTGTCAGATTGGCATGTATCAGGCAGTGTCAAGCAGTAAAGTAATGAACAGTTTTCAAGGAAATATATAAATAATGCAGGTTCACTGTCACTGCACAGGGTTTTTTTTCTCTTTCTTCATCATTTTGCAATTAAGAAAAATATGTTTCTCAAGTAGGAGAGAGCTCAATGAAAACAAAAAAAATGTTAGAATTGCAATTAGTATTTTAAAAAATTTGTTCTACATTTAATTAATAAGGCTAAATAATTACTAATAGTACTTGCAGAGTTCTGGCATCGAAGTAAGTGAGCTTTAGTTTCAGATCTGGGATTTAATTCCAACTCTGTCATTTACTATCTGGTCCTTGGAGAGTCAAAGACATTCCTTGGCCGATTCTTTTATCTGTAACAGTGAGACAATGATATTTACCTTGCAAAAAGACTGTAAGAATGACAGTTATTACAAGTAGGAAACGTGGGACAGAATAGTAATTTCTAGCAACACATAGTATTGTTATCATTAGAAGGTTAGATTGATACAGAGAAGAGAAACATTCAGGGAAAGAGCAGGAGGGTACCTGCCAGCAACTAGGAATGAAGTTATAGGCAGAGTCAGGAAGCCAAATAAGGGTACTTTGAGCATTAAATCCAGCTTCACTCCATATTAGTGTTACCGATCTAGTTTGACCAAGATGTGCTAGTACTAGTGTAAACTACAGTGTGTTCCTGTTATTTCCCAAAGTACAGTATTTTTATTATCAGACTATCAGGAGCACATTCATTTTTGCAAACTACTGCTTTTATGGATACAACTATTCTTTAACAATTTTTTTTACCACATTTTTGAAGCAGTCTGAATGACAGGGATTAGAAAGTGGTAGTGACGAATACATCATCTAAGAACACAGCTGTTGGTTTCATCCCCAGGTTATTTTGCAAATGGTTGAATTGTGGTTCTTTCCCAGACAAAGGCTAATTTCAGGGCATCTTCTTCAGTGAAATCAAGAAGAACACTGATGCTATTCAATAATTTTATCAGCCACTAGTCTCTCACCCTCTTGGTGGGTTTAAATGAAACAAAAGCATCATAGAGTGAAATTATTTGGACAGATGTCAGAGTAAACTTAAAGGAAAAACCCCGGCCCACTGTGAAGAACGCCTCAGTTACCAAAGGAGTGCACAGGAGGTGTGCAGACAAATCCTATTACTGGGTAATGGGATTTCTTCACATGTCCAGACACCAGTTTGAAAATGTGATTCTGCTCAAGACATAAGCAGAAGAGTTCTTATATGGGACAAAATTCTGTCTTCAGGAAAGATAGAATATATTTCACTAAAATCAATCTGATTCTCTCTTTAATAAATTGCTTTAAGGAAAAGACAGTCTTTGCTGACACAGAAAATGCTGAAGCCTTCTGAGCTTTGTCCTTTGAAGTACAGTCTACAGCAGGAAGTAGGCAAAAGAATAATGGAATCTTGCGAGAGGTAGACTGTGAAACACCAGGGATTTCTGGCTAAGTGACGTCCCTTACTCTTCCTAAGCAAGGCCTAGAATATGAATAGTAGAGTATTTTAAAGTATTACATATTTTGTATTACACAGTGAGTGCAATATTTATAAGATGCAAGGCCGGAATCTATTCACCCTAAGGAAAAAAAAAGCTATGGGACTGAGCATTAACAGATTCTTCTCATTACTCAACTGTTTATCAATAATTGTTTATCTAAAAATTTTATTAGCTAGAATTATGTTGTATTAGGTCAGGGATTGGCAAATTTTTTCTGTGAAGAAACAGATAGCAAATATTTTAGACTTCGTCGACCATATAATCCCTATTATTACTACCCTACTCTGCTGTTGTCACGTAAAAGTAGCCATAAACAATTCATGAATGAATGACCTTTGCTGGATTTGGCCAGAGGGATATAGTTTGCTGATCCCTGATACTAGCCAATCAGCATCTTTATCAAGATAGCCCTAGCAGCTATTACAGTTCCTGGAATCTAATATAGATTAACAAATAAATATAATATTTAAAAAACACTTATGTTCCTGGTAGTGCATCCTTTCTGCAGAGCAGTCTTTTCTATTCCGCTTCTATGATTCCAGTTGATTAATTCTGAGACCACCTAAACATTTCAAAAACCTTAACTCCAAAATACGTAATAGACACACAATTTTTCTCGCATCACTGATAAAACAAGTTATAACCTGAATATAATCATGAAGGAGTATTAGAATAACTCAAAATGTGGGATCTGCTACAAAATGTGAAGATCAAGAAAGACAAAGGAGGGCTGAGATAATGTTCTAAAATAAAGGAAAGTAGAGAAACATGACAAATAAACACAATGAGTAGCTCTGGAGTAAATCTCAGACAAGGAGGGAAAATAGCTATAGATGGCATTTATTGGACAAGTGACATAAATGGGATATATGGTGTGGATTAAATAATAGGATCGAATCATTAAATTTCCTTAGTGGAGTTATGAAAATGAATGACCTCGTTTTAATGTAATACACAGTGGAGTAATTTGTGATGGGGGTTGGGGAATGATGTCTCCATTGTACTTTCAAATGGCTCAGATGAAATAATATATATCCATGTAAATTCACAGAGACAATGATAAAGCAAATATGGCAAACCAGGCTAAATATTGTTATATAAAAGAGTGCCTTGTGAAAAAGTTATTTTAAAAGTATTGTTGTCTGATCTCTCCTTCCCCCTAGATTCTGATACACATAAAATAGGAAACATCGATATTTTCACAAATGAGTTTTAGGTCTTACTAATACGTTCTTCTTTGAACAGATGAATGGATAAAATGGTAGCTACTTGTTAAAAGTAAATGAATGGACTCAATATTTGCTGGTATTTTCTAAAAACGATGTGTATGGAAGTTTTTCTGCTAAGCAATTCATCCTGAAAGAAATTCCAATAACTGAAACTATTGTAACTTTTAAACTTGAAAGACTCAGCCAAGGAAATTTTAAATAATTCTCAAAGTACCCAATCAGCAGAAAATACTTATTAATGAATTACTTTCTTCAGCTCTTTTTAAAATTAGGTTATGTTTTGCCTGTAAACTGGATTAACAAGAACAAGAATACACAGTGTTTGAGCTGATGCTGAGTCAGGGCACAACAAAATAATTTAGTTAACCCAGAAAGCAAATTTTCAAATTGAGACCAAAAGGGAGAAGTTTTAAGCAGATGGAGCCTGAAAGAATGAAGGAAACAATGGGGCATTCTAAATTCCCCAGGGGTCCAGGTAGAAGTTGGTTGGAAAGACAAATGTTTTTGTGGGTGTGTAACATGCTAGTTCAGAAGAATATCCCTTCTCTGGGTGATTTTAGAAGAGCTTTGAGTTCATTCTAAATGAGCCTTGCTTTTAGACAGGTACATTTTGCCTATTTCTATTTAGTATTTTTAAATTATTATAGGACAGCAAAAGAAAATGTATAATATCTGAAGTCGTTCATGCTGTTTTATACTAAGCTCTTCTAATTTAGAATACTGGACACATATGGAAAGTCTTGAATTATTTGAAGCTACTTTTGTTTTTAAGATTAAACATGAGTCTGGACCAATCACTGAAACCATGGATGCTTTCTCTAACTCTTTGTAAAATACGAAAAATGGAATGAATCTTGAAGCACATCACTAAGTTTAATAGAAAATTTTGGTTATCTAAAAGAAATAATTTGTACATGTTTTAAAATCATATCGTGATTATTATTTCTGTATTTTTAATTATGAGCTGACTTGAGACTTAAGGTTCATTATGCAATGTCCTTTCAGCAAATCTGAACAGATAGATTCTTCTAGTTACATTTTTAAGGAGTCAATGCATTCTATCTGAAAACAACAAATAGTGAAGTTATAAGATTAGCTGTATAGATAAAGCAATTCCAAAGTGACTGGCAAAACAATTCCTTGAAAATTAAACTATCCTCAAATTTTGATTTTCCAGAAATTGTATTGATGTATTTACTGCTTTGCAGTAGTATCAACTATTTTGATCTGAAATTGGCCAGCTGACCTCCATAAATTGCCATTTATCTTACTCCAGACCTTGCAACATTTCTTCCTCTACAAACTCTTTTCAAATTATAGATATTGTTATCACAGTGGAAGGTCATTTTAAATCTGTTTGTTGGTTCAAATAATGCTTAAAATCAATAGTATTTCCTACATATCTCCACATTCTACTTGATTCAATGGGTAAAGTGGCCGCATTCTACAGAACATAAAATTTTTGCAGCTGAAAGTCACCTTTATCAAAAGAAATAGCATTGGGGCTTTATTTATTTTTGTTTTGAAGCTTTGCTTTGATTGATTTATATCATGCCAATACCTATTTCCAATTGATGTTTCTTGAATATGAAACACACTAATGTAATTATGGATTATAATCTGATATAAAAATTTTGTACAGAACTTATTGAATCCTTGAAGTACTTTTTTTTTTTTCCTGACAAAGACAAGTAGCTTGGGGAAATAGGAAATAGTCATCTATTAAATGTCAATCACAGGTACCTTTTTACACACACACAGACACACACACACACACACACACACTCACATGTGCTACGTCTGTTTGTAGGGAGCCCTGTTTTCAATGTTTCCTGCCCTCTGTCTCCAGCTCAAAGGCATTTTGATCCTGGCTATGTGAAATGCACTATTTACAGCAGCTGTGGTTTAAACCTCTGATGTGTCTTTCTCACCAGCAGCAGCAGATATAGAATTGCAATGATTATTCTACCTTAATATGTTGTACCAAATTATTTGTTTTCAAATTTTATGTATATTTTCCTTAAGGTCAGAAAGACACACAGATATGGAGTGACATTTCATCATTATAATTATTTTCATGAATTTTTACTGAAGAATCAATGGATATATTTTATCTTTTTGGATCACAGCTAATTCTCATCTCAAAAATTCTGAAAAGGTTTTAACAGCTATGTTAATTTGAATTTGACTTAGACTTACCTTTAAAGATCTTGGGTTTTTAATGAAAAAGATAAACTATCATATGATTTTATAATAAAAGATTCCAAATCACAACATTGCATTTTTGTATAATGAACACAAACGTGTATACAGAAATATTTTTGCATGCGCCATAACTATATGTAAACGTTGTATAATATTATGTATTATAATAATTTCTCTCATTTGTATTACAGTACAAAGTGCATCCTAGTCAGATTGAAATTCTACTCTTCAAATCAAATCTGTATATATGCATAATCTTCTACATCCCACTGTGCCAATAGCTATGACTATTTTATGTGCTTTTTTTGTATCAGATGAGATGATTTAAATTCCACAATTTCCAACCAGGTGGCTGGATGGTTCTACAGTATGTCTGTGCAGATAAGCCTTTGGGGGGCAGGTTGAGATTTCCAAACTCTTCACTCAGCTAGCATGAGAAGAATTAGTGCAGACAATCAAGATCAAGGACCTAATATAGGGTCTATCAGATCAAGGGAGAATTCTATAAGATCAGAAATTTGTCACCTCTCTCACAGACATTAGTCACCCAAAAAAACAGCCCAAAATAAATTTTAAAATAGAACATTCAATATGAAAGTATAAAGTGCATAATCAGGGCCAATTTTTTATTTTAATCATGATCGTTTATGAAAAAAAATTTAAGAGGAAAAATATTCGTTTATGTCACTGAAATTCCTTGCTGCTCTGCAGGGCTTAGTTCTCACTTTAAAATGTATGTGTAAGCATGCTCACATCAGACTATGTTAGCATGTGGAAAGTAGGTCATTATGAAGGTCTGTTGAAGTGCATAAGGACTTGCACATTTGTTCATAAATTGGCTGAAAAACATATGTATATTTGTGCAATTACTACTGACCTTAAAAAAATGATATAAAGTACCTTGCTAGGTTTTATTAATACTTTTTAATTGAAATTACATTATCAGAAGTCAAGAATATTGCATCTTTGCTCATAGCTCAGCTATTACCAAAGAGTCACATAAAATGATAGTAAATTAATATGTTCTAAAACAAATGGAATAATGTACATTAACATCAAGCAAAACTCTAATAAGTCATGTAAAATTTATGTTTCCTATAATGCCATACAAATAAAATGAATTAGGGCTTTGTTTCTAAACTAAACTATTATAAGTTATGTATTAATTTTAAAATAATTCATTTTGTGATTTTATATATTGTTTTGATAATGAACCATAAGTAATATATTGTTATTTTAAAGTAGTCCCAAAATGTCAATATCATTTGGAAAAAATACAAAATGTAAACTTTTGCTTAAATATAATGGCTTGTTATTTTTTTAACTTATATTTTCATATGAGATTAATTTGAACCCAATAAATAAGTGTTTGGTTTATTTAAAAAAACATTTCTTTCAAGATTGTTTTTCCTACTTTGTTATAAGTAAAGTTGAATATATTATAAGACAAGATATTAAATACCTAAATGGACCATAAAACCATGTTCAAATGATTTCCTTCGCCCTCTAAATTTGACTTTCAAATCCATTTGTTATTTGATGCCATGTGTAAAAATATGAAAGTTGGGATTAACTGCTTTTCTGAATCTTTTTAAACATCTGTGTTTCTTTTTGTTGCTATTGGGTACATTAGCTGCAGTTAAAAATATACATAGGAAACTTATCTTGCCTAGTTTTAAAATTTGGTAAAAAAATAATTCAGTAGAAAAGCATGCAGCTTCTGTTGATCATTTAAGCTTCTGAATATATAATGCACATTTAGGATTAGCATAACAATATAGCTAGAGGCAATGCAACATAGGACTTTTCATTTTAAGTCATTTATTTGAATTTAAATCAGATCACCAGTGAGATATCGCTCAACATTACGAGTAAACTATTTCTGGACACAGAACACAAAATGAGAACTGAGTCATTTTTCTTTGCTAGCAGTCTCATTAAAGTCAGCACAAATAATGCCAATTTGGGTTGAAATCACGACAGTCACAAATTCAAGTGGCCATAAGTAGTATAGATGCTATTTACTGTTTATTTTATGTTGAAAGGATTTAAACCATTTAATTGGTTAAAAATTATTTATTAAATCTTAACCATAAATCACCTGATTCTGGGGTAATTATAGTGAGGGAAACAA
Source organism: Avahi laniger (assembly GCA_963575035.1). Taxonomy (NCBI): domain Eukaryota; kingdom Metazoa; phylum Chordata; class Mammalia; order Primates; family Indriidae; genus Avahi; species Avahi laniger. The sequence goes on from CAUYSK010058403.1 coordinate 47,309, forward strand.
AGTACCTGCTCAAAAGGATATCTCAGTCCAGTGAGTGAGGTAACATTTACCTGTCTACATGGAAATTCTACATGTTCTGTTAAAGCAGTCACATTTTGCTCTTTAGTATGTATGAATGCAATTAAAACATGACAACATTCGGCTACTTTTAGTCAAATAACTTGTTCAGTTAGAACTGGTTAAGACCAATGAGCTAGGAATCATAAAACTTGCTATAAGGAAAGCAGGAGTAAATCTGAAATATAAATTTTTTCTGGTCTTGCAAGGAGATGGCATTTGAAGAGAGAGGTCATGCCATAGGGAAAATAATTCCTGCATATCAAAGACAGAAAACAAATTAAATCAAACAAAACTTTACTTATTGAGTAATAATCAGAGAATTGGCCTTAAGAACATGGCCTCAGGTTTTGCCAAGAACATGAGAATATCTATGTTACCATTTGTTTTAAACTGATTGTACTTGTGTTGACTTGAGTGACTTGTATTATTGCGATTGCCTCCTTTTTCTTAAGCAATAACATATTAATTCATTCATTTCATAAACATCTATTATTTGTGTCAAGCACCTTTCTTTTCTACATTTAGAAAGCAAAGATATGAAAGACATAATCCCTGTTTCTAAATATCTTAAAAGTATCATGGACAATAACATTTCTCTCCTGACCTATTTCTCATGAATGACTTGCAAACACATTTATAGACTACTTTATAAAAGAAACAAACAAATAAATAAATTATGTAACCAGGCAGTGACAGAGCTACACTCAACAGATCAGATAATATTCAAGGTTAGAAACAGATAATGGGAGGTGACCTTAGCAACATGACAGAAGAGGAATCTCCCGACTCACTTCTTCCACGGACACAGCCAATAAACATCTATTCATCTATCAATTCTTCCTGACAGAATGTCAGGGACTAGTTGAGAGACTCCTACCCACTGGGCAACTATGAAAACATCCACATGAGTAGGAAAAGCTAAGACACATGCAGCATGGACCCCATCTTGGGCACTGCACCATATAATTGGGAAAGGAGTCCTCAACACTCAATTTCTCCCTGTGGAGAAATGGGTCTGGAACTCATATATACCATCATAACATAAGGTTCCCTTAACTCTAAGGCTCTTAAATCACCAACTCTGTAAGCAGAAATTATCAGAAATATATGAGGCTCTGTAGACCACAGGAAAAAATTGGTGGTTCTATATAGGAACATAACTACTTTCAGAGGCTTCATCCCTCAGGAGTAGTGCAAAGAAGGGACTTTGAAAAAGCATCTTCCTGTTTCTGCCTGGAGGGGGTTATGACACACACTTGCAGGTTCAACTTGGTGAACTGAATTTAACAAACTTGTATTACGGATTTAACAGGGCAAACAAATAATACAGCAGCCCAATAGCAGCCTATGCCAGAGATTGGCACTCTACAAGCCTTTCCTCCAGCTCACCCCAGTGATAAATCCTGGTCTACCCATTCATCCTGGAAGGAGTTTGGCCATGAGCTGAGTATCACAACTTCTATAGCTCCCACCTAAGGGACTATTTCCTTTACACACCTAGCTTTGAGAGTCAATGGGGCTTCATATTCCTGAGTGGCTTTATACCAGAGGAAACAAAGATTTGGACATACAATGGGCCCACTTCTAGCAGAGTCAGAGGGTGCAGCCTGAATGTGAGTGCAGGAATTTGCCACAGCTCCTCTTCCTGGCTTAGTACAGAAAATGTGGGACATCGATACTTGTGTTCAGCTTCACCGTGGTGATAGAATGAGCTGGAACATACATAAAAGACCCCAACTTTTCAGATATATCTAGAGAATCTGTCTCTGACCCTACTGGCCTTGCGATACTGGGAGATCATGGCATATTTTAGGCTCCACAAGGGCATCAAAAACAAAGCAGTCTGGACAAAAACAAAGAGTTGAGAGACACCTTAAAATCTCTGGCTGGATGGATTGGTGAGATCCTTCTTTTAGACAAGACAAGTACGATAAGACCGGGACAAGTAGTTTTGTTAGCTAATGTGTAAAAACCATCTCTTTATGAGTCAAGAGGAATAAAGAAGTAAGGGACTAAATTCCAAATAAAAGAATGAGATATATCTCAGAAACAGACTCAAGTAAAATGGAGATATGTGATTTACTTAACAGGGAATTCAAAATAATGATCATAAAGGTATTCACTGAGATCAGGAGACCAATGCACTGAGAATTTCAAGAAAAAGGTAGAAAGTACAGTTGGCCCTCCCTATCTATGGGTTTCACATTCATGGATTTAACCAATTATAAATTGAAAATATTAAAAATATAATAATAAAATAACAATACAATAATAAAATTGTAAATAAAAATAATACAATTTAACATCTATTTGCATAATGTTTGCAGTATATTATTATAGGGAATCTAGAGATTATGTAAGGTATACTGAAGGATGTATGTAGATTATATGCAAATATTATACCAATTTAACTGAAGAATTTGAACAACCATGGATTTTCAATCTCTTGGTGGTCCTGGAACCAATACTCTATCAATATCAAAGCATAACTGTATACAAAAATACCAAACAGAAATAATAGAGGTAAAGAATCCTATAACTTAATAGAAAAATTCAATAGAAAATTTCAGCAATGCATTATATCAAGCAGAAGAATCAGTAAACTTGAAGTCAGTGAAAATCATACAATCTAAGAGGAAAAAATAATGATAAAATATAAGGACAGTTTAAGAGACTTACAGGATGCAATTAAAATTATAAGTATATTATCAGCATACCAGGAAAAAAAAAAGATAAAGAAAAGTTATTCAGGGAAATAATGGCAGAAAACTTCCTAAATCTGAGGAAGGAAATATAAATCCATATCTAGGAAGCCCAATAGTCAGCAAATAATATGAATCCAAAGAGATTCACACAAACATATATCATAATTGAATTGATGAAAGTTAGACATAAAGGGAAAGTTTTGAAGGCAGCAAGGGAAAAGGAAATTTTTATGTACAAGGTAACCTCTAGAAGATTATCAGTAGATTTTTCAGCAAAAACCTTAAAGGGCAAAAGGGAGTTTTATGATACATTCAAAATCCTAAGAGAAAAAAAAAATTGTCAACCAAGAATACTATATCGAGCAAGTCTGTCTTGTAATAAAAGGGTGATAGAGACTTGATTAGACACCAAAAACTCATAGAGTTTATCATCACTACACAAAATAATCTGCCTTACAAAAAATGCTAAAGGGAGTTCTTCAAGCTGGAAGAAGAGGACAATAATTAGCAACATGAAAATATAAGAAAGTATAAACTCACTGTAAGCTTCATAAGTAAGTACTTTGTCAAATATAAATACTAATGCTGTGATGACAATGGGCAAATTAATTATATCTCTCATGTAAAAGTTAAAAATCAAAACTATCAAAAACAGCTACAGCTACAATAATTTATTAAGGAATAGAAATTTTTTAAAAAAATATAAATTGTGACCTCAAAAACAAAAAGGTATAAGGTAAAAATGTAGAGTTTGCATATGTAATCAAAGTTAAGTTATTATTAGCTTAAAATAGCTCACTATAAGTATGGATATTTTATGTAAGCTGCAGAGTAATCACAAAGCAAAAGCCTATAACAGATACAGAGAAGATAAAAAGAAAAATAAAAAAATTCAAAGCATACCATTACAGAAAGCCATGGAACTACCAAAAAAAAAAAAAAAAAAGCAATAGAGAAAGAAAGAAACAAGAAATCAACTAAACAACAAGAAAACAATTAACAAAATAGCACTAGTAAATCCTTACCTTCCAGAAATTACTTTCAATATAAATGGATTAAATTCTCCAATCAAAGGCATAGAGTGGCTGAATAGAGTAAAAAATAAGATCAAATTATAGGCTGCCTGCAAGAGACTCACTTCACCTAAAAGGACATTCATAGACTGAAAAATGGAAAATGATATTCCATGCAAATAGAAAACAAAAGACAACAGGGGTAGCTGTACTTATTTCTGACTAAATAGACTTTAAATCAAAAATGTGAAAACAGTCAAAAAAGGTCATTATGTTGTGACAAAAGGGTCAACTCATCAGGAGGCTATAACAATTATAAATATATGTATACTCAACATAAGAGTATTTAAGTATGTAAAACAAACATGAAGAGATCTGAAGGAAGAATGTAATACAATAATAGTAGGGGATTTTAATATCTTATTTTTAACCATAGTCAGATCATCCAAACAGAAAATCTGTAAGGAAGTATTGGGCTTGAACTAGAATTTAGACCAAATGGACCTAACAAACATTTATAGAACATTTCACCCAACATCAACAGAATCACACTCTCTCAAGTGCACATGGAACATTCTCCAGAATAGATCACATGTTAGACCACAAAACAAGTCTTGACAAATTTAAGAAGACTGAAATCATTTTAAGTATTTTTTTTCTGACCACAGTAGTATGAAACTAGAAGCCAATAACATGAAGAGTCGTGACAAATTAACAAATTTGTGAAAATGAAACAATTTACTCCTAAACAACTATTGGGTCAAAGAAGAAATTGAAGGGGAAATTAAAAGAAATCTTGAGACAAACAAAAATTGAAACAAAACATACCAAAAGTTATGAAATACAATAAGAGCAGTTCTAAATGGGGACGTTTATAGCAATAAGTGCCTAAGACAAGAAAGAAGAAAGATCTTAAATAAACAGCCTAAGTTACTACACAAGGAGCTAGAAAAAGAAGAATAAGCTACTAAGCACAAAGTTAGCAGAAGAAAGGAAATAAAAAAGATCAGAGAGGAAATAAATTGAAGTGGCTACAAAAACAATAGAGAGGATCAAAGAAATTCAGAGATGATTTTTAGAAAAAAAAAATAAAATTGAAAAAGCCTTAGCTAGACTAAAGCTTCATGACATTGGTCTTGACAGTGTTTTTTTTGAATAAGACTTCAAAAGTACAGACTACAAAAGTAAAAATAGACAAATGGGATTGCATCAAACTAAAAAAACTGCATAATAAAAGAAACAATTAATAGAGTGAAGAGACAAACCAAAGACTGGAAGAAAATACTTGCAAACCACATATAAGACAAGGGGCTAATATTCAAAATATCCAAGAAACTTAAACTACTCAATAACAAGAAAACAATTACACTATTAAAAATGGAAAAAGAACCTGAATAGATATATCTCAAAAGAAGACATAAAATGACCAAGAGATATATAAAAAAAATGCTCAACATCTCTAGTTCATCAGAGGAATTCAAATTAAAACCACAATGAGATACCACCTAATACCTGTTGTATTGACTATTATCAAAAAGATGAAAGATAACAAATATTGGAGAGCATGTGGAGAAAAAAAATCCTTGTACACTATTGGTGGCATTGTAAATTAGTACAACCATTTTGGAAAACAGTATGAAGGTTCCTCAAAAAATAAAAATAAAATTCCTACATGATTCATCTTATTTCTAGGTATATACTCAAAGGAATTGACATCAGTATGTCAAAAAGATGTCTGTACTCCCATGTTCATTGCAGTATTATTCACAACAGCCACAATATGGAAACAACCTAAATGTCCATCAACAGATGAATAGACCTTTAAAATGTGACATATATACACAATGGAATACTAGCCAGTCTTATAAAAACAAAAAATTCATCATTTGTGACAACATGGATAAATCTTGAAGACATTAAGCTAAGTGAAATAAGCCACGTACAGAGAGAAAAATATGAGATGATCTCATATACAGAATCTAAAAAAGTGAAGCTCATAGAAGTAGAGTAGAATGATGTTAACACGGTGCTGTGGGAGAAGGGTGTATAGAGAAAGGGGAGACCTTGGCCAACTGATAAAAAGTTTCAGTTATATAGGAGGAATAAATTTTGATGTTCAAGTGCACAACACAGTCATTATAGCTAATAATAATGTATTCTACATTTCAAAATAGCTAAAAGAAAGGATTTTAATGCACTCACTATAAAGAAATGATAAATATTTGAGGTGTTGAGTATGCTAATTAGCCTGATATGATCATTCCACAATGTATACATGTAATGAAGCATCACACTGTACCCCACAAATATATACAATTATTATTTGTTAATGAAAACAAAATAAAAACTTAAAAAAAGACTATGATCATTTTTCATAACCTACAAATGTCAGGATATTGATTACTAGTTTTTAATTGTAAATTTATCAGGAATCTATGTTAAAAATTAACATTGTTAGTAACTGTTAAGAATATTCTTGTAGCCATTTCAACTGAAATTATTGAAATATTACTAGATGACTATGATTCCTTATGTACACAAATAACAGAGTTCATTTCATGTGTGGAAGCTCAAGTTCTAGGGCCATGCATAGAACTACTATTGGGAAGCTATGATGCTGTGACTGTTTATTAAACCACTATATAGTTGGAATGCTTTTGTCATTCCTCAATCTGGGAACTCTATCTCTTCAAGAAACAATTGAACAAAGGAATCCATTCCTGGTTCGCTAATCTTTGTGAAGGTAAAGACATTCATTATTGCCTACCCCCACTTCCTGCCAGAAGCATGTATATCCAAACCAAAGTTTTGGAAAATTACGATTTGAAACCTTGGAGATGATTATAAAAGTATATTTTAAAATGTCTATTCCATTTGTGGGAGAAGAGTAATATTTAGGTGAGATTATAAATTCTTCATTTCTGTCAGCTTCACACATACACAAACACCTGAACATAAACTATACACACATAATTATAACATACACATGAAATTTACATGCATATTATAATCAAAACATATTCATGTATAGCATACAGTATTAATTATATACAACCATTATATATAGGGAGATGTATCTCATAATTACCACGTATGACAAATCTTACAATTTATGAGTTATCTCATTTAATATTCATAATACACTATGAGATAGGTAATAGCGTTATCCTTATTCTACAGATAATATTCAATAATGAAAATGAGCAACAGAGAAGTTGTCATTTGCCCAGGCGTGCATAGTTAAAAAGATTAAGAATCAGGATTCCTTGACATTAGAGCTTGTACTTTCAGCGTACGCTTATGCTAAAATGTTTTCTCTATTTACTATCTTTTATCTATTAATCTCTCAATATAAAATATACATATAATGTGTGATGAAGTAGATTTTGATAAGAATTTATAATATATAGTTTATTTATATTAATATGTTATGTAGAAAGATGCATTATCACATTATCAAATATCAAGCAATGGGAGTTATAACTGAGAGTTATAAATCACTTTATAAATGTTTAAATGTCTTCAAAATTCTATTTTCCTATAAATACATTGAGATCTTCATTCAATTCCCATCCTCCACTATCTCTGCATAGTGGTAGTCAATCACCCTTTCGTCGTTGAAATATTTTCCTCCCTTGGCATTAACTAGAGTGTACTTTAGAGTTTCTCCTCTGATCATTCAGTCTCTGTCCTTCACCAGTTCATACCTTGAATTTCTGCGCTTTTTTATAATCAATGCTTTAGAAAGCTTATCTCTTTCCCTCAATCTCCTCTGTGTCAATATGGTCTCTAAAATCTTTAAATTCACCTGTCTGTAGATGATAGCTATATTTATTTATTTGTCATCACTAACAAATCAAAATGTCCAACAGAAAATTTATCTTGCCTCATGATGGAATTCCCTTCTTAGCTAGGATCTTTATCTTTATCATTAATACTCTAATTTTCTTGATTCCCTACTCTCTAAACATTGGAGTTAATTTTCTTTCTTTATTCCATCATCCTTCATAAAAATTCCACCATTTCTCTTCATTTTCTTAGCCATTCTTCTTATATGTCATGCTTAAAATTCTTCATACCCTTCTTCTCCGTCTACTTGGCCCCCACTTATTTTCTTGTGTGTTATTGCTGATCTTTCATTTTCCTAATGATAGGAAATTGATATCTCCAAAGGCTTTTGACATAACCTTTTATAGGAAATTCACTTTGAGACTCTATTATTCCTCAGGAAAAACAATTGATTTTTTTCATATAATACTTAAGGTACTGCATAATATGACCTTAATTTTGTTATCTCCATTCTTGTCCTCCATTTGAGTCAAGCCACCTTCAGTGCTGTGCTCCTTTGTTAATTTCATCATCAGACATGTTCCCATGTCTATTTCAAGCTGTTCCATAAGTACACCAACACACAGTCAAGGCTCACCCTGGTTTATGCTACTGCCTGGCTATATTTCTCTGTTTTCAATTCCGTCAGTGTTTGGAAAACTGTACATATTATTTCAACATTTAGTTTTGAAATTAAACTTCAAATTTATTGTGTGTGTATGTGACATACAGGATTTGAATGTGTACATGGACTCTAATTTTTCTTAGGAGTATAACTGCTTTTTCTATTTTTCCTGGAAACTTTTCAAAGTTTACAAGAGATCTAGGTCACAGTAGATATGAATAAATTCAGTACAATATAATTATTGCTGATAAGAAACTACCATTTACATTTCAGTTCTATGAGGATCATTTTCCTCTTGAATTCATGTCACTATTTTGTATTTCCCTCTGATTTTTGTTTGTTTGATTTTGGTTTTAATTAATTACTGACTCATAATTAAAACACAGGGAAAAGAAAGGAAAGGCTGTAAAACTCAACTCCACATCTAATTTGCTGGCATTTACAAGTCCAGAATACTGAGACCCATCAGTGACTTCATAAACTAACTGATCAATAATGTTTATGAAATTATTTGAAATAAAGTTAATTCTAATAGTCTCCAGTACATTCTCAATGCCTACTAGGTTTTCTATACCAACTATTAGACTGAACTTAAGGTTTGGATATTTTGTGGATTTCTTTGCTCTATTTTCTTCTTGCGTCATGCACATACCTGTAGGGTCTTCCCTCAGGGCAAATTGCTATTCCTTTGCCATGACTGAGAAGATTCACCTGCTTTTGTTGTCACTTAATGATGTTGGAGATAGAGACAGAGAGTTATTATTCTCTGTATTTACAATGTCTATTTGTTTTCATCTCCATTTTATCTTTTCCTAAGTATTTCTGCTTCCTTCCCAGGTACTCTGGAAAGAAATAATAGAGCCATTGTTTAATGTACCTCCAAATCTCCTGAGCTGGTACCAGTAGTGAAAAGCAATTATACAAATACAAATCTACAAATCCTAATTATAGTCATTTGTTTTTGAGATATTTTTCAGAGACAGGAAAAAAATGAAGAATAACTATATTTATATATATATGACATATATCAATTATATATGGTATGATAAAGGGTTTCTTCTATGTGTGCTTAAATAAATAGAGGATGAGAATAATAGCAATCAAACATTATTGGTTCATACCTTGGTCTCTTACAATTGTGAAGTTTAATTGCTACCTCTGTTTACTCTGTTTATATATATATATATACACACACACATATATATATGTTCAATCCATATAGTACTTTTAGAATATTGGATAATATGATCCATATAGGCTCTAGGACAATGATGAGCACATATAACTACAGTTAGTATTATATTGTCATTGTTTTCATTGTTATTAATTTGCTAGAAGATTGATGCATGGTGAAACAAAGATTTATACAATTTTTCAACTCTTTTCAATTCATTTACAGAATTTTTTATAGTTATGAGATTGAGAAAATTTTAAATAAGTAATTATGATTAGCTCCATTCTACCAAGAAAAAAGAACTAAGCTGGTGAAATCACTAGGAAAACACATCTCTCAACTATACTCCTCTATTTCTTTGCTGCATTATCTGTAAGCCTTACCCTTAACTGCATATCCTCTCAGCCTCATGTAAGGATGTGCAACTAATGTGATGCACACACAGCATGCATTCATACACAGATGTTTTAGCTGTGTTGATGGCTGTACCCATATGTTGCCTATTTCACAAGGGATATACAAGCCCATTTTGCTTTGCACAGCAGGAATAATTGGGTTCAGTGGGAAGGATGGCTTCTGAGATGGTACATCTTTTCAGGTGAGAATGCAAATCAGCTATAGCTAAAAAGAAATCACTTTGTCTGACAGCAGAGATGTTAGAAAGAGGAGAACACACACTAATTGTAGTCAGATTGTGTGACAAAAAACAATTAGAAATAAATAAGCAAGGCAAAGGAAGGAATAAGGACACTCAGAGCAGGCTAATGGAAACCCTTAAATTGCTTCAAAATTAAATGTGGCATCTTTGGAAAATATTACGAAATGTTGCCCACCGATTTACCTGAAAATTAGAGTTTGACACTGGAGACCATTAGAATCACTAAATACAGTGAGCAATATTCAAATTACTGATCCATATACATGAATTTCAAAAGTCAAATATCAAGGAAGTATAGACTGGAAAGAAGATTTTAACAGAAGTATTGTTAGGGCAGACCTGTGAATAGATAGATAACTAATGATATCCATTGACTTCCTTGATGACAGCAGAATATTAACAAGGGGAATCCTTCCCAGGACCCAGCAGTGCCGTAATTATGCAACACATTGCCCATTGCTTAGTTATTCAGAGGTATGTCTAAGAAATTGGATTTCTAAATGTAGATATAGCACATTAATTCTGAGATTTATTTGGTATGTGTGTCTAAAAGAAGTGACTAAATTTACAATGTAGATAGAAAATTATTCAAATTCTCAGAAGCTATGGCTAGTCACCACACCTGTGTATCATTCCTGGCTGAGCATTAGTTAAGTATATTTATAAAGCAAAACACATTGCCCTTGATCTGAAAGAAAGTTTCTGGTTTCATTTTTTTTTTCCTAACGAGGGCTTTTAAAATTTTCATTCATGTTTTATTTGACTGATAGCAAGCAAATACAATAATTTTCAAAAGTTCATCTATGTTTTTTGGAAGTCCATGATTTGCAAGTGTGAATATGCAGAAGAGTGAATTTACTTTGCTTTATTTTAGATTATGGTAACAATGCCATCTTGCATTAAGTTGAATATATTAGCATATATCTTAACTGTCATTGGCAGTGGAGGTACCAACGTTGCTATAAAACAAGCCCACTGCCTATTTTTGTGTGCTTGAAAGTTAACAAGAGTTTTTAAATTTTTTAAAAGGTTGAAAAAGATTAAAGAAATAATTACTTTGTGAAAGGTGGAAATTATATGAAATTCACTTTGCACTCTCAAGTAAAGTTTTATTTTAACGCAGCCACGTTCATTCCTTTAGGAATTGTCTGTGGCAACTTTACCACTACAATGGCAAAGTTAATTAGTTGTGACAGAAACCATATGTCCTCTCCAGAAAAAGTTTACTTACCCCCATTGTAAGGCAAAATAGGACAGCAGACTGTTTTTTCCTTATCTGGGTTAGTGGCCCAAGAGTTGACTCTGGTGTACACTAAAGGTGTAAGGATTAGACTAGAGCAGCTAGGTGACTGGATGGTTAGGAAAAAACCAAGCTTAAGAGTAAGGAGTTCATGGCATGAGCATTTAGGATCTTCTCTTCCTACCTTTGCTCACATATGGGTAGCCAGAAACTGCTATAATTCACTTTGAGTCCTCTAGGGCCTCTTTTGGTTTTATTTTTTCTCATTTTTAAATGAAAATTAAGAGTCAAAGGTAAATCTATGTATTTTATAGTAGAATATTTGTGTTTGTTTAAGGATAGGAAAATAAGAGTGTGTCAACTCCTCTGATGAGCAGAGGTCATCCATCACACTCCTGTTACAGTGAAAGTCCATTAGTGCCAGGGTAAGGATGCAGGGCAAGACTACATCATCTTCTGGGTGCCTTCAGTCACTTACCCTTGACCTGTGGCAAAGTTGCTTTGAAAAAAGGGTGGAAGTTCATGGAGAAAGGTTATATTTACATGCCCCCATTGCCCAATTAGTGGGGAATGGTGCTGAGATTAAGGAACAATTATAAGAAATAGATGGACTTCCCTATCCCTGAGACTCTTCTAACAAAAAGCACTGATGGAATAACTGATCACAAAAGTCACAAGAAAGGGACGTATCAAAAGATCATAATGTGCTTACGGCAGCAACTTTCAGAGAACTCAGAGAATGGGAGATACGATCTTTTGGATATGGAGTTAAGATTTATTTAAACCTGGATTCATGAGATTTATTTTTTTGTTCCTTTGGTTTGAAAGTTTTTAATCCCTAGTACATGAGTTGTTTCCCAGTTTTCCATATTGTTCATTCACAAAAATCTGAAATGAAAGAGAAGGAAGCAAATTTATTGTACAGCATGCATTCTTGAGCAGTGATGTGCTCATGATGGGACTTATTAGTAAGGACATCTAGTGGCAGTCATTGTGGTCTGATATGGAGCCTCTTATAATATGTCCAATGGTAAGAGCTTATATAGATTATTTTCTAAGAATCTAAGAGGCTCTTCTAAGGTGACAATGAATATCATCTGACCTATCAAGTATTCATTAACTTCTCAGTCACTTGAGTACTTTTGGTGCTATTGAACAAAATACTTCACTTCTTTATATTCTATCCATTGGTCAGTTATAAGTATTTAAAGGCCTTGTCAGAATTTAAAGTCTTTCTTTAAAGTCTCTTGCTATGCAGTAGAGGGTAAATGATTTGGATCTTAGCTGCCCGGCATTTTACTTGATTTTGTCATATTGACAACAAAGGACTTATTCTGAAACAAACATAAAATGAACCCTGTCTTGCTAAATATATCAAAAATTTAAAAGGAGTGCTCATGACAGATTCCTTTTGAATGGGCTACATCTACTGTTTTACTAGCAATATTGTTATATTTATCCTCATCAATAGTTTAGTGAGGCTTCATATATGATTAACCAATAGAAATAAAAATGGAGAAAAATTAAAAGATGATTACTTAAAATTTAAAATCCCTAAGATGAAGGCTGTCAAATTAGTAAGTACTTGTTTGTGATCTATATTACAGCTAATACTTCATTCCATGAAAGATAAGTTCACTTCCTAAAGTATAAATAAAAGTAGACAATTACTCATCATATTGTAGTAGGAAAAGGGCTTTTCTTATATTTGAGGACCTGGAAAATTTTATTTAAAAACATATACATATATATTTCTTTATTATACATTTAACTTGATATTTGATACATTTATATACCATGTATACGATGTTATATAATTATTATTAAGAATAAGAATATAGCAAACTCCCAGGAATCCCCTGCCAAAAACAAAAAGAATATTACCAAGTAATATCTTTTTCCTGCATATTTTTCCCCTATCCCTCATTGCCTCTACCACAGATGATAATACTGTCCCAAACTGCATACTTATTATATCTGTCATTCTTATAAATTTATTATATTTATATGCATACTTAGTAGCATAATATTATTTTATTTCTGATCTTTGTTAAAATATATTTTATGATAGATAGTCTCTGGAAGTTGCTTTGCTGCCCAGTCAATGTGAGTTTAAGATTTAGGCATATTGTTTCAAGGAGCTGTAGCTTAGTCATAGGTTTTTACATCTGTAAAATAGCCCATTGTTTGTTTATACCACTGTTTACCTGCCTACACCTTGTCAATGTTATTTTGGTTGTCTGTAGATTTCCGCTGTCACAAAAATTGCTGCCATGGACATTGCTTTCACTATCTCCTAGAACAAATGTGGAAGAGTTTCTTTAAGGCATATAATTTATAATAAAAATGTTTAATGCAGGAATATGTGGATATTAATTTAATGACAACTATTTTTTCATTCTCACCAGATTCCTTAATCTACACTCTCTCTACTATTTTATATTTTCAGATTACTTGAGAGTTGACAATCTAAGTAAAATAAAATGATATCCACTGTGGTTTAAATTTGCATTTCCCTGATTAATAATCATGTTGATATTCTCTTCATAAATCTATTTTAAAAGTATGTCTTTTTTTCTTCCACGGAACACCTACTCCTGTGATTTTTCCCTCCACTTTAGATTGTATTGTGTTTTTACAAACTTTTCCTGTCTTGATGTCTTAAAGCATATGTTCTTCCAGGATCTAGTTATATTGCAGCAGGAAGTTCTTTCAGAGTACCATGTCAAATGCAGTCGCAATAATTTTGACTATGTATAAAGGACAAGAATAGCATGTAAGTTCAGAATTAGAATTTTTTTACTTAAACACCCAAATTTTATATGTAATAAATATCAAACCCCAAGGGAAGAAAAAATAAATTAAGGCTGGGCATGGGTGGGTGGCAGTTAGTTGGAATGATTATAAGTTAATGTTTAAGCTGGGAATTTATCATCACAGGTAACAGAAGACACCGAAATCAGAAAGTCAAACTTAATCAAAAGCCAAAAGAGAAGGTCAAATCTCAGAAATCCAAAAAGGCTTCCAAAGATTACCAAGTAGAGACCACAAAACATATATAAAAGCCAGGATATAGACTCCATTGATAAGGATTAGTGCAAGGACACAATTCTAAGTGTGAACTAATATAGAGTAAGTGGAAAGACAGAGGACAAACTGCCTGGAAATCAATGCTCTTGTCATAGACTTGCTGTGGTGCTACTGCCAAAACAAGGTAAATAAATTGGATAGCTGAAATTAAAGGGCCCAACAGAAGACGGGTGTCAATCATATCACGGTCTGCATAAACTTTCATGGCTTATGCAGAGCCAACTCAAGAGTGAAAGCAACTCAGTATTGGTCTAGCATTCTTTGTTTGGGCTGCAAGGAAGGCAAAATGTAGATTTTGAGAAAACTGTGCTAGTTTCCAGAGTTTTACATAATACTTAACTCTAGAGGAAAACTGGGGAGGTAGATGGAGCTTTGAGAACTCTTTAAAGATGCACAAATGGAAATGACACTCTGGGTGAGAATTTGAGAAACTGAGGCCAGGGGTTGGAATGTGCATGGAGAGAACATGGCAACAAAGGAAATAAGAGGTGGTAGTAGCTGCTGGTAGTCACTGTCTCAACTAAGAAATATGACATATGACATATAAACCTAACTCTGGCCCATGTGACAACTGGGGATATTAAAAATATCACAAAATGCCACCCATCTTGAATAATCTAATTTTAAATCCCATCAACCAAAATAAGGAGAAATTCCTAGTTCTCTATTTTTGTTTCTGTATTTGTCCTGGGAAATATAACATCTTAGCTGATAAACTTGAGGTGATCCTTTTGCACTTAGTGGCTGTGAAACAGAAAGTACACATCTATATAATTTAGCAGTCATAGTGAATTTAAATCTTGACAGTGTCATGCTGTGGCTGATGCTTTCAACTTATCATCCTGGGTATTATTAAAAGTGTTTATTAATCTTAATCATCATGGTCTCTACGCAGACAAACAAAATCACAAAACACTTCATTCTTAGTTGCAAGTATTGCTGAGGAAATGTCAAATGCATTAGGTCTCTTGATTTCTATACTGCCAAATCGTGTTTATTTGCATGAAGCCACTGAATTAGGAAAGGAGATAAAGTTGATTTATGTGCATAGTGTATAATCATTGATATAGGTGCCAATAACTAAAAAGATCTATTTAAAATTAGTAATCGTATTCCACCAACAAGAGAATATGGGAGATGAGATGGAGACATTTCTTCATCCTCTACGTTGAAAATATTGATTTTTTTAAAAATTGATTTCAATAATAAAAACAAAGAGCAAGAATAAATGAGAAAAGGAAATTTAGAGAAAAGATTGGTGCTTATTATTGGCTGCTTAATATTATATTTGTGTTCAAGTTTCTAATTCAATAAAATGTGCTTTTTAAAAGATCTTTTACTAAGTTTTTTTTTCTTATTCTTACAAGAGATAATCATTCAAAACATAATGTTTTTCACTGGATCATAATTGATAGCAGAACTTATTTTAGAAACTATGGATGTATGTATAACATAGTCTTCTGAAGCAAAAATATCATTTTTAACTTGCTGAGTCTTGTTTCCTTGAAGGTTTGTAACTTGCCTTCCTACTATTAATATATCTTACTTACCGTCTTCCTATTGTGAATTAAGAAGAGAGCAAATTGCTAAGCACAGCCCTGGAAAATCTGTTCTTGTGAGCAAAGGAACTTATTTCTTTATTGCTACTCTATTATCCCATGTAAATTCGAATATGGTCGCTCTATCCTAGGATATTCTGTCTCTTTCTGTTCTGATTTTAAGTTCAGAACTGCAATTTCTTTGTTTCTCCTTTTGTAGAATGAAAAAGAAAATCAACCAAAACAATAGCATTTATGAAAAAGAACTATTATCTTCTTGGGAGCAAACAAAATTGCATATGTTACTATAAGACCTGATATGTACTTATGTTTAATATCTATGATCATTTTAAGCTTTCCACTAAATTTTTTTCTAATTAATCACAAAATGCTCATACAATGCACTTAAACATTTTAAATCCCTTTAAAAGAATTCTTATGTTTCAAAATATAGTTCATTATTACAATCAAGTCATACCATACTACCAAAAATATAAGTAATTCAATTTTATTAAAGACAAATTTTGATTTGTAACATATCTTAAATGAGGCCATGACTATATTTAAGAAAGGCATGTGTACATAGCTGTTTTCCCCATTTTAAAGTGTCCACATGCGATTCTTTGAAATTGTATTTGGAGAACCAAATATTCAGTCTCCCTATAAAATCAATACCCATCTATGTATTGAAAATACCAGTTTTATAACAAAGCTTTACCAAATTTGCCATCATAAAATATGAGAGAAAGGCCTTTGAAATCTTTCAAAATTACTGATAATTAAAGTATCAGGAGTTATGTTGTAAAATAAAATATAAATCAAAAAGCTGTAATCTGAGTGACTATAGATGGAAAATACAAATCCTGAAAGTAAGGTTAACAGGGTACTCTCTGGGTAAAGCTGATAACATTAATTATAGAGTAATTTGATTAATGTTCAATTTGCAATGTTCTTACTTTGTATAAAATTTGTGGTTTGTTAAATAAAGATTGTTCAAAGTTTATTATTAAAGAATCACCTGTTTTTGAAGATCTCCTCTGTAACTTTTACTTGGCCTTTAAAAATAAGAATTGAGCACCTTCTCCAATATGGACATGGCTCTTTATTAACTCTTTGCTTGCCTTTACAGGTCAGTGCTACAGCAGATAGCAGAAATATTTACAAGGGATTTCAAGTAAATTTTGTTAAAATATTTTCAGAGGAATGGCTTGATCATCAAAGGCAGAGGAATTTAACTAGTTATTTTTGAGCTGTATATTTTTAATTTTTACATAAATTTTTGTGAAGAAAGTCATGAACTTTGTATTATTAGTGATAAATTTTATATTATTAATTGTAGAAAGACTTACTATAATGTACTGCCCTTTCCATATGAAAATCATACTACTGACCTATTGCAAGGAAGAGTGATATATTTGAACTGAGATTAATATTCTAGCAAACAAATGTCACTGAGATATACACGCACATAGATTTGGAAAGGCAGAATAGGGATTAACTGGTTTTCTTGAAAAAGAAAATCATATGGATTATATAGAAAAGAACCACAGGTTAGTTAAGAGATCATTCTCAAAATATATCTACCTTTCACTAGAAAAGCATATTGCTGTCAAGTTCTAGCCTACCTGCTAAGGCAAAAAGCTCTCATTATTCAAGTAATATTTGAAGATTTGATAAGGCAACTCTATCATCTAAATAAACTCAAGGTATTAAACTGAACTGATATTAAAGCTAGCATTATGTTACTGACTCATTTCTGTGGCCTGCATTATTCTCAATATACTATTTGCATTTCTTTAAGAGTACATTTTTATTCAAACAGCAAGCACAAAATTTGTAATACTTTATTATCTACCATATATGGTAAATTAATAGCATAAAAAATTGCATAATATCTGATTCCTGATCAGTTTCATGTCTTCATAACAATTTTAAAACATCAACTTTTTATCAAGTAATTCAGTTTTGAAAAATACATACTGGATCTTTAATACTTTGGTTCTCTTTTCTGTATGGATTAATCAGTACAAAAACAAACAGAAAGTCTCTTACCATTTTCTACTTGGCTATGAAATTAAAAAAATAAAAATAATAATAAACCAAACTTCTTTCTTGAAGTTGTCCCTTCTTTTTCTAACTATTCATTGTATATCTCCCCTTGAAAAGTCCCTAGACATTATACAATGAATATGTGTTTTAAGTGAGGCCATAGTTATATTTGAGGTAGGGGTTCTTTCCATTAAAAAAGCATATCTACCTAACTGTTTCTTTCATTGTAAGATGTTAATGTGCACTTCTGTAAAATTTTAAATCACCACCTTACCCTACAAACTGCTCTCCATCTTTTATTATTCTATCCAGCCACAAACACCAGAAACCCAGAAGTGAGCCAAGAATCCTTTGCATCCCTCGTATCCAAGTTTTCAACAATTCTGGCCATTTCCTCATCCTAATATCCTCAAACATAGCCCTTCTTTACTCTCCCACTAAGAATGTCTTATTTTCATATCTCATTCTTTCTTCTCCTCGTTTAATTTTCCTTCAATCTATTCTTCACACTCTCATGCGTCTTTCTAAAACAAACATTTTTACATCAATCACATTTCATAGATCTTGCAATGACTCCCTGCAGTCCTAGGTTAAAATCCACCCTTTAGTATGACATACAAGGATAGTGCCTACCTCCCCAGCCTCCTTGCCAATCTTCTACACTACGCACACTTCCATTACATTCTTTCATGCTTTGTTCTGCTCTCTGCTGCCCATCTTATTCTTTACTGATAAGTTTCTAATACATTCTACTAGAAATTCTGCTTTACAGTCACCTTTCCAAAAACTCCTTCCTTAGTCCTCCTCAATCCACACCATCCAATGCGTTAGGGCATTGATATTAGTCTATCAAAACAATCTGTGCTCCATCTCTACTGCCTCACATTTTACTGAGCGTCTTGAAGACTGGCACTGAGTATTCAGCATCTATCCCAATGACCATATAGTTTTTATTTAATTAATATTTGTTGAATGAATTCTAATCACTTGTCAATAATTATATTGAGTGCGGTTGCTATGTCATTAGCCCCAAGATTCTTTATCTGCTCTCTAAAGCTAATATTCTTCAACAAAGCATAAGGAATAATTGTGGTATCTTTAGATTCCAATTGTAAATTGAGTTCATGAGATAAAATCACTTTAGAAAAATTTATTTGAAGTAATCATTCATATACATACAAGGGTTTGCTTATGTTGCTATCTACAATCATGATTTGCTTAAGGACAGGGATATGTTCTGAGAAATGGGTCATTAGGTGATTTAACTGTCCTGGGAACATCATGGAGTATATTTACACAAACCTGGAGTGCATAGCACACTAAAGCCTGAAACTGCTGGGATCAAGTGGTCCTCCCACCCAGCCTCCCAAATAGCTAAGACTACAGGGGCACATCACCACATCTGGCTAATTATTTTCCCACATTGACTTCCCAAAGCTCTGGGATTACAGGCATGAGCCACCATACCTGTCCCTGGTTGTTAGGTTTTCAAGCAAATCTAAATATCCAGAGTTAAGAGACAGCATGCATCCCCAGCATTGCTTGGAAATAAAGACAAATAAAACAAACAACAAAAAATAGATGTAAGAAACCTTCTAAAAAGTACAAACTTGGGATATTAGAATAAACCCAATTGATATGAGTTCTAAACTTGTGGCATTTTTAAAAGATGGGGAAAATATATTTTAAAAAGCTATCATGCTTTAATACGAAAGTATAGAGTAATAATCTAAGTTTAATTCATTTTCTATTCAAACTAATTTAACTTTAGACTACATTTGTAAAAACATGGGAAAACATGGTTATAATTATGGTTTTATCACATATTAGTTATATTATTCTCTTTATGCTTCACCTTTTTCATTCGTAAATAGAAAAAGTGATAGAATATAGAGGAATATTGTGAAAAATAAATAAAGAATCCATGTGAATAAACACAATGTCTGGCATTGTATAGTAGTCATTTAATATATATTAACTATTTGTTTGCTTATAAGCATGAATAAAACCTGAGCACTATTTGCATCGATGACTCAAAATTTAAGAAAAAGAAAAGAAAATCTCTTTTGTTAGTTAACTGGTATTAGGTTGACATATATTGAAATCATTTAGATCTATTTTTCCTGTGGTTTAAGAGAACTATCTTTATTGTAGTCTTTTATTTTCAACATTTTGTTTGGCATTATATAGCCCTCACCTTATATCACTTTCTAAAATCTCAAAGGATTTATACTCAGCATATTATTCAAAGGAAAATTTTTATTTTAAGTGAATTTTGTTGTTCTTTCTATTGTTTTCAAAAACATATTTATTAGAATATCTAATATAAAAATGTAACTATATAACTTTCAAATACAATATAAATAATTGGCAATACATATGAAAAAATTGTTCAATGTTCTATCATTTTGTTTTTATTGACCATTTGTAATAGTTAAGTTATATATGTGTGTGTGTGTGCGTGTGTGTGTGCGTGTATCTACCAAAGAGTTATTTTAATTATAGTCTTTTATAGAAATCACAATGAATGAAAATGAATAAAAACATTCCTCACAAATTAAAGTCAGTCCATAAATTCTTTAAATTCAAATATAGCTATTCCCAAAGAGAAATGCTGAAGTGTCACTTTTTAAAAAAATCTCTAGGTGTTTGAATTAAGCAGCTTCATATTAATTTTTAAATATACAACTATTGTATGTATTCCATTTCAAGTCTTGACAATTATTTCCCTGTTGATTCTAAATCAAGAAATAGATGCCAGTACGCTGAACTATTGTTATGTTTCCAGCTGCAGCTAGCTGCACAATCTCAGAAATAGTGTTGAAAAATTAAAAACAACACTGTAGAATGGTTTTAAAGAGTACAGAAGTCATCTTAGATTTTTTAAGAAATCTCAATAAAACCACTTATATCTGTGCTCCCAAGAGGCATATTTTGCTCTAGGTGACAATAATATAGTTGAGAAATTTCTGTATCCTGGTTACATAGAAGTGTATTTTAGCTTTTTAGTTTGTTGTTGTTGTTGCCATTATTTCTGTTTTATCTTTGAGGATAGTAAAGAAATTATTTATGCCTTTTGTTTGACTATTTTGGGTTGTAAGTTTAAAAGGTATGTGTGTGTATGTATGTGTGTGTGTGTTTTATTAAAGCCATCCTTGTTAAACAATCTATGCCTTAACAGATAGTAGAACAAAACATCAAAATGGTTAAGCATGTTAGAATTAGGAAGAAAGAAAAATTTTGCTTTTATATTTAGTGTTATGAGTCAGTCAATCAAATAACAGATTTTCACTAAGTTTTTACTAGATATGAGGCATTTGTTAAGCACTGTATGGGATTCACAAAGGTATAAAAGTTACAGTGAAAAGGAATAAAGATGATACCCAAAGGAGAGGATAACATATATGTTTTCTAAGCAATTCGGTCTAAATAATCCAGACTAATCCAGATTTTCCTTCTTTTGACAAGAAAAATATCTTTTTTCCCAACATTTTCCTACAAACACATACCACCAAAAGAAAGAACTGACAATTGGATGTTCTAGGATTTTTTTTATGCAAGCATAAAAGTGCATTTAAGATTTAAGATATGTTAAGTATCTTAAGTATAGTAACAGTCTCATTACTATACATCTCAGAAGCAGAGATGACAAGTTAAGTACTTCAGGAAAGAAGGCCTACAAAGTAAATGTGCGAGTAAATTAAAAGTAAGAAGAACATTTGTAATTAAAGTTTTATAAAGGGGAATCATAAAGAGGTGAAAAACCAGGCTTGAGTTAAATATTGAAAGTTTTCAATTCTTTTTTTTTTTTTCAAAACAAGAGTTCGACCAAGAACCAGGAGATTGAGCTTCTAATTTTAACACTGTTCCTAATTTCTCATCTACGATCTTCTTTTCTTATGTGTATAATGAGGGAATTCATGTAAAGTTCCTTCTAGCTGTAATCTTCTATGATTCTCTCATTGACCTGCTATGTTAAGTAACAAATCATTTGACTTGTCCAGGATCACGTGGCTCCATTAATGTTACCATAGATCTTAATGAGGAAAATAGCTTTTCTGTAGATGTCAGAAACATTTTTCTGTTGTGAATCTCACAAAAATTAGCTGTATGTGGGGCATTGTTGATAGAAAGCATCACATATAAAATATAAATCTGTAAAAACTTTTTTCCCTGTGAGTTGCTGGTAGTAATTCTCCCTAACTACTCTATACACAAACTTCTTGCTTATACCTTTCTTTTTAAATACCTAATTAGTTGAGCTTGAGTCTTCAACTGAGTGAAATAGGAACTTAATTTTCACTGCCTCAGTAAAATGATTAGGAATTCCTGTCCTAAATGCATCTTTCTTAAGTTTAAAGAGGTTTCTATTTGTATTTTAATATAACCTGTAAATAATAATCCAAATGCTGAAATGATTTTTGTAAGATGGTTTTCATAATAATTACTACCTGGGCACCAGAATTTTGACTGAATTTGGGAGGATGGCTCAATTTATACATCTTATAACAAAGTGAAATTTGTAGCTTAAGATTTTATGTCAAAAACAAAATTTTCTCATTCAGGAATAAGAACTTTGTGATTTGCCTGTTTCATAGCTTTACTCTTATTTGCGAAGCATTTTTAATTACCACTAGGAAAAATGCCCCAGATTTTTTTTAAATAAGTTCACACAAATGAATTTATCTCTAATTTGCTTTCTCCACTATACTCTACAATGCTGGATGCCTGCTTTGTTTTTGGAATACATACACACACACACACACACGTTTTTGCTCACATGACCCTGTATAGTCTTCACTATAAATTGAACACATTTCACTGAAATGCCAACTTCTTAACCACTATTGACATTCTGTATCCTCAGAAATGGGCAAGTATTTTAAACTCCTTTTCACATGAAGAATCACATGACAATTACATATCAAAACAGATCATTTCACTCCAGAGCACTGCAATACTTTCAGTATATCTTTTGCATAAAGTATATCTTTAGCAAGCTCAGTGTAGTTATACTATTTCACAGCCAACGCTACGTGTGCTGGACTGGTATTTGAGATTTAAGAAATAAGATCGTCATTTTTTACTTTATTTATAAATTATGTGTGTGAACCATTTCATATTTTAGTCCTTTTGCACTCTGGAATTAAATTTCCTCTCTAGTTATGATATTTTGTCCAAGAGAAAGCAGTGTTTAGAACTAAAATGTGTAATAATAATACATGACACTTATTTACTGCATATGTATACCATTTTTTATTTGCTTATCAAATCAACACACAAAGAGGAAAAAAAGAATGAGATTCAGATTTAGAAAATGTCAAAACAAGGATTCGAACAGTTCTTTAAATCTCAAATCCAAAGGCCTTCTCCACTTGGCCACGCTCACTTCCTTTTCAACTGCCTCTGGTGTAAAGACATCTACTAATAACATTTTATGAGTGGTCCTGTGCTTAAAGAATAATGAATAATAAATTCTTGATGCCCACATCTTTTTTTTTCAATTCTACACCACAGAGCTCACCAAAAACATTTTTATGTCTTGAGATGACCACTTTAATGACCACCTGGTCACTCTCTGGACCATAATGGAGTGACAAAAGGCAGTTTGTCTATGCCTAGGCAGAGTCAGTGACAAAGAGGAGCCCTCAGTTGCCACCTTCCTTCTCTGATCTTCCCTCCATTCTCCTCGACTATAGACTAAGACTGGAAAATTACCTTCTGCCCCAACGAAGGACTATACTTGATTCCAACATTTCTCTAATTGTATTCATTGGATTCATTCCTAAGCATAATGGGAACTTTTAAAAATGCTACATGTTGTGGAATAGTTTCTGCAGGATAGGCACCAGTTCTTCGAGGAGCCCTTTTAGAACAGGTCAATTTGACGGGAGTGGTGGTGAAGAAACAATGGCTAAAATATGTGAACTGCAGTTAACGGAAAAAGGATTTTAGATGGCTGAGAGATGTATTTAAAGATACTCACATTCGCTTACATGCAAAATAATGATCTACTGTTTTACTGGTCAGATTGGCAAAGATGAGCAAGCTATTACTCAGGGTTGGGGGCTGCGGGGAAATTGGCCGCCATGCAGGTGGCTGGTGGGAGTGCGAATGGCACATGTTGGGTGGGCTTTGGACGGTGTCCACCACGATGTCAGGTGGACACGCCCTTTGACCCAGTCGTTCCACTTCCAGGAAATGATTATGTAGGCGCGCGCAGGTGCGCAGGGGTGGTTTATGTTAATAATAGAAAACTGGACTCTACACCGATCTCCGTGAGCTGAGAACTGCGCCATCTCCCTGTAGAACATCCGCAGAATGGAAACCAGGCAGCCTATATGCAGGGCAAGGTACGATTCCATGAGTGGCTGTGGAATTTCGATCAATAACTGATCTTACGTGCAGAAAACAAATTCACAAGGTAATACAGATCCTGTTTATGGGAAATAAGGGACTCTGTTGGATTATTTTTGTGCATATATATATTCGTAGAACATTTTTAGAAGGATATTAAAAAGTGTTATGCAGTTTTCCTGGGGAGTGGTTTAGGGGGTGCAGGGAAACAGGGAAGTTTTTACTGACTGTGAATTACGTGTGGTAGACTTGAATTCCTTTTTAATAAAATTGCTAATTTAAAAAGTTTGCCCAAGGAGGAGCTTAGCCTTTCCTATTAGCTATAAATGATAATCAGAATTTCCATTAAACAGGTGGTCCTCAACTTACCACGGGACCATCTCCCAATAAACCCATCGCAAGTTGAAAATATATCCTAAGTTGAAAATCATTTAATGCACCTAACCTGTTGAACATCATAGCCTAGCCCACCTTAAACGTGCTCAGACGTTAGCCTACAGTTGGGCAAAACATCCAACGCAAAGCCTGTTTTATAATAATATGTCGAATATCTCATTTAATTTATTGAATACACACTGAAAGTGAAAAACAGACGGTTGTCTGGGTATCAGAAGTACAGTTTATACCGACTATCGCTTTCACACCATCGTTAAGTGGAAAAATCATTAAGTTGAGGACCATTTTTACTTTATAAGTAATAAAAAATATTCACATACTTTCTATATCCTTT